>JXCR01105177.1:11965-73308 GCA_002079205.1 Phalaenopsis hybrid cultivar
TTTCATAGCTTAAATGAAAGAGCAATGTACCTCAAATCTTGTATCTATCTCAAAGATAAAAACAAAAATTGAGGATGAAGCCCGATCAAATAAACTAAGGAATATATGATATTCGTTTGGTCTGCGAAACCTTTGTATTTGCAGACAAGTTCCTCTATTTAATATAAATAATTAAATAGGATTTATATTAAGCTGGGTTCGGCATGATTCCTATAAGGGCAAGCCCTTATAGTTAATTACATCTTAAATAACCAAAGTCACCTAAGAAAAATCTCAATAAAAATCAAGAAATATTATCTTCAAGGAGTTTCAAAGGGTAGGACTTTTCAACGAGATCAGACGTAGAGGTGTGAAAAGGGATTGGATCAAGTTTGGAGCATTTTGTTGTAGAGTCCAAAGGAGGAAGAACTAGGGGATATCATAGATACAGAGGAGAACTTCGGTGGCTTCCTAAACTACCCTAATGTTTGGCTTCATTTATGTGGAAAAATATTTAGGTGTTTCATCCTGTCTATTTTATTAGTTAGGTCTTACATTCGCGTGAAACGATTACACCAACAACATGAAAGATGTGAAGATTTAGGTCGTGACAAACGACAACCTCAGAATCATAAGACGAATTAAGGATTGTATTGTATAACAGAGCTATGTAAAGACCTAAAGATAAAGTGAGGATTTATGTTGCATAAGCAAGCAACCTTAAAGTCCTATGACTTTGTTGTTTAAGTCTAAGGAAGGAAGATTGGTTTAGCTAGGGAGGACAGGTTTTGTTGTTGAAGATGGTCATGCTACCCACCATGCTAGCTTCAAGCTCCTTGCAGTGACGAGTTTGAGTTTTCTAGTGTGTCAAGTTATGATGTCAAATCAGGTGGCCCTATGGTTGTAATTCTTTAAATTTTATGGGGGCATTTTAAAGTTAATTAAAGTGACACCGGTTGGGATCCTACGATTCCCTCGTTCCGGCACCACTATTTTCTATTGGATTCACTTAGTCCAAATGGCAATCTTAATGAGTTCCATAATTTCATTTAAATCGTGGGAAGCCTCGTTAGCAACCGTAGGTTACTCCCTCATTCCGGCACCACTATTTTCTATTGGATTCACTTAGTCCAAATGAACTTACTAAACCCATCTTAATGAGTTCCATAATTTCATTTAAACCGTGGGAAGTCTCGTTAGCAACCGTAGGTTACTTAATGAATTCCCATTTCATTTAGTCACAGGAAGCCTCGTTAGCAACCATAGGTTACCTCCTCCAAGGAATTCCTGATCATCTGATAGAGACATCTTAATTTAGTTGCAATTGTAGTTTTATATGATGTTGTGATTAAATTTTGAGTTGTTTTATATTTTGAATGTTGTGGCGGTGAATTTTATTTTGGTTGATTTTAGTTTTGGTTTTGATTTTGTTTTTGTGGCTATCCTAATAGTTTTAGTTTTCATGATGGGTGACATCGTTGTTTAGCATGCAAATTTGTGTATGCATAAAAATATAACATAAAAGTACAAGAAAGACAATGCTGAAAACTATAAAAGCATACCTGGCGAGTCTTCTTGTTCCACCACCTGAAACTCAAAATGCATGTCAGGGCATTTCATATGAAACATGAAAGTAAAGTTTGACGACCTACCTAACCCTAGGTCATATCTTGGTGGGTCCCTATTTGATCAATTAAAGATGATTTTATCATACAAAACATATTAAGTTTGATAGATCTTCGAGGTATCCAATAGATCTGGAGAAAGAAGCAGGTTCGTGCTAGTCTCTCACCGCCTGGTGAAAAGTCTCAAGCTCATTTAAACTTATTATGTTGCTTAATAATTCATCATGTAAATACCCTTCATGCTCAGTGAGCATTGATGTCTCAATTATTCCTAAGAATATTAATTCAATTTAAGAATTATGTGGGTGAAGACCTTTAAAGAGACAAGTTTAAGGGACTTAGCCAAATTTTAACTTGGGCTTATAGTGTTTAAAAGATATTTTAATGATGTTTACTTTTCTAATCCTTATTTAAATTAAACTTGATTTAGCGTAAGTCACTACTAAGCCGTTAAGATTTTGGTGAGTGTCTTAGTCATTACAAATGAAATTGACTTATGAGTGATGGTGAGGATTCATGTTTTTATTTATTTTTTTTTGTTCATCAAATAGGGGTATTAAATTAGTGTGTTATTAACACCCAAAATCATACCCTTAAATCTAGAATCATTTAATCGGCTAGACTCCCAAATTTATGTAATTTAAGGAAATTGCAAATTTATCCTTTTTAATTAGGACAAGTGAGGTTGGTTTCTATCAGTTAACCCCATGTGTTTCAAACATCCAAATATGTTAATTAGAATCAAAGATTTACCATTTCCCTTTATGAAATTAGGCCTAAATGTTAATTAAGGCTAAATTTTCAAAATTACACATTTGCCCCTAAGGCTCTATCACTTCATAATTCATCAAATTCAATCCAAATGACTTTAGAATTTTTATCCTACCTCAATCATAGGTCAACTAAGACATAATAGGAGAAAGTGTGATTTTTCAAAATTTAATTTATCTATATAATTATGTTTAATGCAAAAAGAGGATATTTCAAAGAAAATTTCTAACTTGATCAAGGTAAATCATAATCCTTTGAAATTTTTACTAGAGGTAGTCTTTGACTAGGGAAGCCTTTCAACCAAATTTCATGATTTTCTGAATTTAATTTGAATTTTAAGAATTATTTTAAGTTCTGGAGTGTTTATTAATTATAAATATTTTAAATGTGAAAAATTAAGTTTTATATTTCTATTAAATCTCTATAATGTCAAGGGACACAGAGAAATAAATTTCACATTTTCATATTTTTCTTTGAATTATTGGAATTATTTTAGTAAAAATCTATTTTTAGCCTTTAAAAATTTTTTTAAGCTTAAAAATTCAATATCTTTATTTAGAAAATCAAGAAAAATATACCAATTTTCCTAAGTGCTTAGGAAGCAATTTAAAAAATTTCCATGAATTTTTTTATTTTTGTGATTTTTATGGGTTTTTAATTATTTAAATATTTAAAAATAGACTAAAAATTATGTTTTTATTTTAAATACCCTTTTATTTTTAGAAAATACCCCTAATTGCAGAGAACTCCAAAAACTAAGTTTTATAATTTTTCAAGTTTTTTTTTTAATTATTAAAAATCATTTTAGTGCCAAAAATGTTAATTAGCTTGAAAAATCAATTTGAGATATTAAATGAACTCCAAATGTTTTGAAATTTTTATGGGGGTTTTCTGGAGTTTATATTTTAGTGGAGACCAAAAATTAAGTCATTTAGATGTCTATATTACCCAAAATTAATTTTATTTATGTTTTTGGGTTGGTGAAGATTAAATGTATTTTTAATGATTTAACTCATGAAATTATTTCCAATGGATCCTCTGGTCATGGTGAACCTTCCAAAATTTTCTTGAAATTTTCTAATCAACATGCTAATTATCATGATTAATTTATGTAAATAATAAACATAAATTTGAAAAATATGGATTTTTTTCTAGGGACCTCCTATGACTTTAGAAAAATCAGAGGATGTTCCCTAGGCCAGAGGCAATAACATGCTAAAATTTCAAGCCATGGTGATATTCCTACATGCATGGAGAATCAAAAGACTCAAAATAATGTTTAATTAATTAAAAATAAAACATGCATCAAATGGACTTCAAATTATTTCCACAATTGTTCTCCTCTATTCACTGAGCAAGAGTGTGTTTTTATTTTATTTTTGTGATTTTTCTACACCAAGATATGAATTTTTAAAGCTAGGGATCATTTTCTGATTTTTTAAATTCCCTATTTATGTATTTAAACGCGCGACACTGACTATATCCTCGGCAGCTCCGAAGGCGCCCGTGGCACACTCTGGTTGGACGTCGCCATCCACGTAACCACTTACTCGACCCGCTGTTCATGTAAGGAAGTGTTGTCTGGCTCAATCTCCTCCTTCCATCCGATACACGCACGATCGGACGACTCCCCATCATCATCCCTGATAGAGTGATCCAGTGACCGTCCACACTAAAATCTTAAGATCTCGGCCTCGACTCAACCAAATCACTTTGGGTTTGATTCTATGGACTCGACTAAGTGAGACAAACATATTCATACGGTAATCATGCAATTAAATTAAGCCTAATCAAATGAAGAATCAAAATAGACTCGGGAGGAGGAGAGGTTCAATACCTTGGCTCTGACAAGGAAAGCTTCGATCAGAGATGCTCGGCACATTCTTTGGGGTCCAAGGAGGCTAGAGATTAAGCCTCTGGCTGTGGTGTAAGGACTAAGTATGAAGTCGGCCAAGCTCAATTTCAAGTGTTGGTCTAGAGCTATGTTAGGGTCTCTGTGGAAGGGGGATTTGATGGGGCTTCTCCTTATTTCACTATGGTGAATGTGTGGGTGAGTTTAATTTGATTTTTGTGGAGTGTAGAAGTGTGGAGAGCTCTGTCCTGATTTTAGGCAGAGATTCGAGCTCAAAATTGGGCTCCGACAAGGGGATTCAGGGCAATTTCAGCTCAATTGGCCATTTGATGCATCAAATGGCTAATTAGTCACATTGAGGGTGAATTTAAGTTTGAGATTAAAATTTGGGGAGATTATGATCAAATTGATGGACATTTAAGGTAGATTTGAAAGAAAAATGAGTCTTTAAAAGGTAATTTGGGGGTTTTGGTCAAAGACAATCAAATTGACCAATTTGAGTCATGTAGTAGTTGAGGAAAATAAAATTGGGAATATTTGGGAGGTTTTCATAATTTTTGAGATTTTATTGGAATTTTTGGAATTTTGGGCTAATGAGGGGTATTTTGGTAATTTGGCAAATTTTGGTGATTTTGCGTAGTTTGGGTGTTTTCAAGGAATTTGAAATAATTTTCTAATAAATTTAGGTATTTTGGGTAAATTTGGGAATTTTGGCCAAATTTGGGGTCCCCAGGATATCTAGGTAATTTGGGGGAGTTTAGGGGCAAAATGCTAGGTTGGGTATCTTTGTCGAGTTGGAGTGCCAACCACCATCAATAAGCCATGGACCAATGGAAACCCCATTTTGGGTCCTATGTAGGGTCTTAGCTAAACTCTAGCCTAGGGCTAGTGGGTTTAGGGGACCACCTACATGAGTCTCCCAAAAGTATCAAGGGACCAGAGCCTAGAAGTTTAAGTTTAAGATTACGAGTGATTCTGAGTGCAAGTTTGTACCTTAAGCCCTATACCAACACCCAGGGTCAACCCTAAGGTCTAGCAGTCCTAAGGGACTCATCTTGAGTTCCCCCATAATGACTCCACCTATTAAGTGCTGGAGGTTAGGACCAATATGTGGAATTTCAAGTTGAGTAGAGAAGAGTTTGGAATTTCTAATTGGTGAGGGTTACTTCTCTAATTTTCTAAAAATAGTCAATAGAAAAGTCATATGGCTAGACCTTAGGCTACTAAAGCGGAAAAACTAAACCTCAACCAAAAGTGAGGTCAACAAATGGACCCCCAATAGATGTGGTGTACTGGGCAAACACACCGCGCGTATTGGCATTGATTGACAAGATCAACAAAACTAATATAGAATTCTAAGTCATCAAACCCAAAAGGAGTGTAGAATAGAGTAAAAATTATTTCCGCCGCGGAGCAATAGATACTCTCTGCTAGGGAAAAGCAAAGAAACTCCGCAAATGACCGTCGGGAAAACTGAGGATCGAGGCTGGGACTCGATTCCAAATTCAGTGTTTAATTTTGATTTTAACATTGATAATTTCAGAGAATAGGATTGTGTGGGAGGATCAAATCGAGATCGAAAGCACAGAGGCTCACATATGACTCAAAAGGGTAACAATAGTGTAGAAGATGGAAACCATTAAGGATATTAAGCTAGAAAGAAACGATTATACTAGTTCGAGTTATTATTGGGGAGTTTTATTCGAACTGACATGTGACAGGGAGAATATATATGTCATGTTAGGAAGGAAAGTACTGGGGCTCACATCCAACTCAAGAGGTGATAAAGAAAAAATCTGCTACGTTGAGGAGGAAAGCTCTGGGACTCACATCCAACTCAAGAGTTAGTGGGGAAATATATTGATCACATTAGGAAGGAAAGCACTAGGACTCTCATCCTACTCAAGAGGTGTCAAAAAATTACTGCTACATTGAGGAGGAAAGTGCTGTGACTCACATCTAACTCAAGTGGTAGTGGAAAAATATATCGATCACGTTAGGAAGGAAAGCATTGGGACTCACATCCAACCTAAGAGGTGATGACCAAAATATCAGCTACATTGAGGAGGAAAGCACTGTGAATCACATCCAACTCAAGAGGTAGCAGGAAAATATATTGATCTTGTTAGAAAGGAAAGCACTGGGACTCACAACCAACCTAAGAGGTGACGAGGAAAATATCAACTACATTGAGGAGGAAAATGCTATGACTCACATCCAACTCAAGAGGTAGTGGGAAAATATATCGCTCACGTTAGGAAAGAAAGCACTGGGACTCACATCCAACCTAAGAGGTGACGAGGAAAATATCAGCTACATTGAGGAGGAAAGTGTTGTGACTCACATTCAACTCGAGAGGTAGCAGGAAAATAAATTGATCACGTTAGGAAGAAAGGCGCTGGGACTCACATCTGACCTAAGAAGTGATGAGGAAAATATCAGCTACATTGAGGAGGAAGGTGCTGTGACTCACATCTAACTCAAAAGGTAGCGGGAAAATATATCGATCACGTTAGGGAGAAAAGCATTATAACTCACATCCAACCTTAGAGGTGACAAGGTAAATATCAGCTACATTGAGGAAGGAAAGCATTGGGACTCACATCCAACTCAAGTGGTAGCGAGAAAATACATCAATCACGTTAGGAAGGAAAGCACTGGGACTCACATCCAACCTAAGAGGTGATGAGAAAATATATCTCCCTATACATAAAATATGCAGATTCAAACATCTAAATTCGTGGTGAATATGTGAATAAAATATGAAAATATGTGAAGAAATTGGAATTTAGGTACTGATTTAAAAATGAGAATTGAAATTTAAGTATCAATATAGAAAAGGGAGTTGGAAGTTAGGGACCGACCTCGAATATAGAGAATTAGAAACATAAGACTGATTCAAATATGTGAGAATTGAAATATAGGTACAATTGTCAAAAGAGAGTGTCAAAATTTAGGTACCGACCTAGAATATGGTGAATCATAAACATAGGACTGATTTGAATATGTGAGAATTGAAATATAGGGACAATTCTTAGAAGAGAGTGTCGAAATTTAGGTACCGACCTAGAATATGGTGAATCAAAAACGTAAGACTGATTCAAATATGTGAAAATTGAAACATAAGGATAATTTTCAGAAGAGAGTGTCAAAATTTAGGTAGCAACCATGAATATGGTGAATCAGAAACATAAGACTGATTTGAATATGTGAGAATTGAAATGAAGGGACAATTCTCAGAAGAGGGTGTCGGAATTTAGGTACCGACCTCGAATATGGTGAATCATAAACATAGGATTGATTCAAATATGTAAGAATTGAAATATAAGGACAATTCTAAAAAAGAGTTTATTGTGTTAATTTTGCAGAAATGTGTTATGTGAAAAGATTGATTTTGTTGAAGAAGGTTTGTAGAGTTTTGTGGGGCTTTATGAAGAAAGCAAAATTTTGCGGGGATGTGAAGAGAGTTAATAAAAATAAAGATGGTTGTGTCGCGCGCACAAAGAGTAAGAAACTTCAAAATCGAGAGAATCCACTCATTAGATTCATTTTCTTTTCTTGTTATTTTTATCACATTTAATTTTTTAAAATATGTCTTTAAAAATTTAATTTTAGTTGGTTGATTTTCAAAAGAAATTTATTTTGTTGTTTGTTCATTTGAGATTATTTTTATTTGAGTTTTATTTTATTGTTAAATGTTCGTTGTTTTGTTCTTCGTTCATTAAAATTTTGAACCAACGCATGGTTCGTGGCTTCCATCCATCACGCAAAAAGGCACATTTCTGAGAGGAATCTTCATTAATCTGCTTCAATCAAGATGTCACAGATCAAACATACGCTAATGCCTAAAAAAATTACAATATATAGTCCATATCTAAGTACATCCAAAACATCTCATGCCATGTATACATCGTAAGCTGAGTATGTTTGATACATATCATGTTGCTGTAAAAAAAAGTGAACCCTCTGAACATCTGTATCAGGTATGACGAGCTCTTGATCGAGCAGACGCTCTATGCCATGCTCAGGGACAAGAGTTCCCTTTACATGTACTTAGAGGTACAACCCTTTCATAGCTAGTATGGTAGCAGTTCTTCTAGTTCTAGGTCTGGCTGAAATATGTATGGTGGTTTGCCGTCGTCCATCCGACGGAAGGTTATAAACATCTGCCCCGTTTCCTTTCAGGACCAAAACTGAACCAAATGGCAGCAGCATCTCTATAGCTCCTCTGAACTCACCAAGGCCGACAATGTCAATTTCTTTTCCAAATAATTATTGCTTTTGCTCATGAATGAAACCGTGCAGAAGGGCCTCACAAAATTGTGGTGGTCTATATGGTGAGGGATGCAATCACCCTCATCATAGATACTGATGATGCAACTGTTCGGGATGCAGGTAGCTGGAAGTATGTTCCATTTGACCATCCTCTTGATCATCCACTTTATTATAAGAGGTAATGGATCTACCTGGTCATGTCTGAGGATCCCCGGTGGATTTCCTTGTCTATCATTTGTAAAATTATAACAGCATCCGTAGTGAATGATGATTCTTCATTTTTATCTCATCCATTTCTTCGGTTCAGAGTATGTTCTTTCTTTGAGAAGGCCTGCTCGGCCTCTATCCCTCAAGTCAAAGATGCAATCAAGAATGTTTCTTTCGTCACTTTGGGAGAAGTCCCTAGTATACAGCTCCAGGCCTTCTAGTATGTTGACAAGTCTTCCTTAGACTTCCTCATAGAATTCAAATTCTCTTTTATTCACCTTGCTTATTTTATAGTACTCCATCATGCTAGGAGTCGGCAACTGTCATGGGCATTCCTCCATCTAGACATCGATAGGAACCCAAATTGGCGCTGGCTCATCTGGAACATGTGATTTAGCATCTAAAGGGATGTATGACTCTGGATTCCATGGTATATACCCATCTGTCCCAAGTGGGATGTATGGCTCATCCATCAGAAAATTTGCAGTCTGAGACCCCTTCGGTGGTGGAAGTATAGTCCTTCAATGTACTGTAGCGTTGTAGATGTAGGACATTATAGTCCTGACATTCTACAAATGCTCATTTGGCTGATGTCCCTGCAGGTATCTCGGCATTGCACGTCGGGTAACCCGTGCATAAAGCATCTAAAGCTGAAGGTGTCTCTGGCTCTGTGATGAAACCACCCAATTCTTCATCTATGGCGGGTAGGCTGGAAGAAGTTTCTTTCATGTCGAGATCATAGATATTCCCCTCAGGAATAGGGGTGAGTAAGTTTTTTTCTTTCTTTTGACATCTGCATTCTTCCCATAGAAAAGCTCTCTATTTTCTGTGGCTGGCATTTCTGCGTTGAGTCCTGCAAAGCAAAGCATCTGATAGTTGTTCATTGTTGGCAGCTACTAGGCCTCGTAATGGTGTAGCTATCATGGATGGTAGACAACTGGACCCCTCCCTCGGGTCCTGTTCTATCATCACGCTCTTTCCTTTGTATGATGTATTGTCTTTGGCGGCCACCCTCAGCAGTGAAGGCAATCCATCCTTTTCTAGGCAGCTGACTACATTCATCAGAGGACCTTCGTAGTCCATATCGACTTGCTTAAATTCCATGTTGAAGTCTATGGTGCCACCCTGCGGTGCCATTTCCTCATTCAGTGCGAGGCTCCAACCATCCTTGAAAGTGAAGATCAGCCTCTGTCTCGACATTTTTCAGCAAACGACAGGAAAAATGTTAGTGGACCAAAACTTGGCATAAACGAGAACAAAATAAAGTTTTTATTAAAGTAAATTTTAGTTTGTTTTGATGAAGAGAATTGTTTATTTTATTTATGAATTTTTTTTAATTTAGTGGAATATTAAGTTTAAAAGTAGAAAGGAGAAAATTTGAAGTTTAAAATTTTTCTCAAAATTTTCATTATATTGAGGTTAATTATAAAATTTGGACTCAGTCATAGACATTTGGCCACTTAGATAACCCCAAAATAATCAAAGTTTCATAGTTTCAAAGCAAGCGAAGGCAAGCGACATTAGGTTGAGTAATAGGTTTTTAGGTATCATCCATTTATTGGTGACATGGGTCTTTCGCCCTGGAAGTCCACTAACTGGTAGGCTCCTCATGTGTAGAGATTTTCAATGACAAATGGTCCCTCCAAAGTTGGCTAAAATTTTTCACTTATTTTGCGGCGTGCAAGAATAGGTATTTCGAGCACAAGTAAGAGGTCAACAACTTTGAATGTCCTTAGGCGGACCAATTTGTCATGAGCTTGTACCATCTTTGCTTGGTAAAGCTCCAAGTGTTGTTGTGCTTCTAGTCATTTTCCCTCAAGACTTTCCAGTTCTTCAAGTCTGAGTTTTGCACTTTCTCCTGTTGTGACTTGGTTGGCAACAACAACTCTAAGAGACAGTGTCTGGATTTTTAGCGGTAGCACGACCTCAGACCCGTACACGAGCATATAGGGTGTACACTGAGTGGGAGCCCTGAAAGACACCCAGTAGGCCCAAAAGGCTTTTAATAGTTTGTTGTGCCAATCCCTTTTATTTTCATCCAGTGTTTTCTTCAAAATATGTACTAATGTTTTGTTGAAGGCTTCAACCAGACCATTTCCTCTGTGATAGTAAATCATAGAGTATCTTCAATCTATCTCATTTCTTTTGATGAAATTATTGATTTTGGTGCTTTTGAAAGCTATCTCATTATCTGAAATTATTCTTTGTGGTACTCTGAAATGGTAGACAATTTGGCTTTTGAAGAATTGAAGGACGTACTGTGTCGTAACCTCACGCAACGGTACTACCTCTACACATTTGAGAAATAATTAGTAGCGGCAAGTATAAACTTGTGTCCTTTGAAGGATGGAGGGTCTATCAGACCTATTATGTCCGTGCCCCAACACTTGAATGGCCACGAGGAAACAGTTGGGTATAGCACATTTGGAGGCTAGTGTAAGACCACCCCATGAACTTGGCATTGGTGACATTTTTTTGCTATATTCTTGCAATCAGACATCATTGCTGGCCAATAATATCCGAGTCTTTTGATCTTAATTTTCATTTTTGGCCCTGACTGATGTGCGCCACACAGTTCAACATGTACTTCTTTGACAATATTCTGTGCTTCGGCTTTGGTCAAACACTATAGCCACATCTGGTCTAATGATCTTCTGTAGAGAGCATTTCCCACCAGGACGTAAGACATGGCCCTTCTTGTGATATGATGTGCTTCAGACTTATCTTTTGGTAGCTTTCCAGCATGCAAATATATATTAATGGCTTGCACCAATCTTCATTTATGTTTACAACTGTATTTATTGCTTCTTCTTTTTTGAGCTTGTGTAAAATTTTGAGGTTGATATGAGACAAGACATATCTTCCTTGTATTGTGATTTCAATGGAATCCTCCGGGGGACATGTCATTTGCTTAGCGATTTTTAGAAAGTTATGTAGGGGATTTGCTCTTGTAGCATCATTGCGTATCGGTGATATTCTGCTAGTCTTGGTTTCAAAATTTTGTATTGTCCGACGACTTGCTGGATGACGAGTTGAGAGTTACCATAAATGACAATGTTCGTTATATCCATAAGATTGCCACTTCCAACCTGGTGATTAGAGCTTCATACTCTGCTTCATTGTTGGTGCACAGCTCTGTCAGGTGGTATGAGAACCTCAACATACCTTTATCTGGCATGATAAAAATCAAACCAATCCTGTATTGCCTGGTATAATTGTGCCTGATTCTTTGTCTTTTCTAGCTGACGAAGCACCGTCGAAGTACATCTCCCATCGGTGCACACTGGAGAATCCTATTTGTAGTATTAGCTCATTTGGTAACTCGTCTTTGAGAGAGGACCCAGTTGGCAGTGGGTGTGCAACGAGAAAGTCTGCTAGTATCTGTCTCCTGATAGCACGGAGGGGAACAAAAGTTATATCAAATTGCAGTAAGATCATTGGCCATCCTGCTAAACGTTCGGAGAGTGTTGGTCTGGTCATCAAATATTACAACGGATTAACTTTTGAGATTAGGGAAATCTTATGAGAAATCATGTCATGTCTAAGCTTTTGAGCTCCAAAAAATTAACGTAAGAAAATGCTTCTCAATAAATGGATACCTTATCTCCGTCGGTAATAGATGACGACTCAAGTAGTAGAGTGCATTTTCTTTACCCTCATCATTGACTTGGGCTAAGAGGGCTCTAATTGAGCCGTCTAAGGCTGTAGTATAAGTACCAATGGTTTCCCTGAAATAGGGGCTGCCAAAACAGGAGGTGTCATTAGATATTTTTTAACATCCTCAAAGGCCCGCTGGCATTTCTCTTCCCAAACAAATTTGGTGTCCTTTTTAATTAATGCCGAGAAAGGCTGACACCTACATGAGAGATTAGAAATAAAACGTCTCAGATATGCCAACTTCACCTGGAAGGAACGCAGTTATTTTATGGTTTTAGGAGGAGACATTTCCAAGATAGCTTTAATTTTATCTGGGTCGATCTCGATTCCCCGATGATGGACAATGAATCCTGGAAATTTCCCGAAAGTAATGCCGAAGGCACACTTTAAGGGATTCATTTTAAGGTCATATCATTGTAACCATTCAAACATGATCCTCAAATTGTACAAATGGTCTACTTTTGATGACCAAATCATCCACGTAGCATTCTACTTAGTTATGGATGAGGTCGTCAAAAATCTTCGTCATTGCGCGTTGATATGTTGCTCCGACGTTGTTTAGGTTGAACGACATCACTGTGTAGAAGAAAATTCCAATCTGTGTTCTGAAGGCTGTAAGTACTGCATCCTTGGGTGCCAACTTGATTTGGTTGTATCCCGAAGATCCATCCATGAAGGAGAAAATTTTGTGTGTTGAAGTGATATCCACCATCATTTCTCAAATTGGTTGTGGAAACTCGTCCTTTAGACATGCTTTGTTCAAATCCCTGAAGTCTACACAAACACAGATTTGTCCATTTTTCTTCTTAAGAGGTACAATGTTAGTTAACCAAGTGTGGTATTTTTCTTCTTTTACAAAGTTGGCATCTATTAATTTCTTCACCTCGATGGTGACTTGTTATTCTATTTCGAGGAACATTCTCTTGGGAGCTTGTTTTACTGGGGTTATATTCTTGTCCACCCTGAGTTTATGAACTGCAACCTCTGCTGACAGTCCTGGTATTTCATCATAGCTCCATGCGAAATAATCTTTGAATTTTGTTAATAGTTTGATAAATTCTGAGGATTCTTCGTCATTGAGTAGAGAACTTATAAAGGTTGTTCTTCAATCCTGAGGTTAATCTCTTTCAATTCATTAATGGTAGATTTAATTTCCCCTCAAATTACGGTGGAGCATCTTCTATTAGTTAATTAATAAAGTCATCCTCTATATCAAGGAAATCTTCTTCTGACTCACTAATAACAACCATGCAAAATTCAAAATCATCAACTGGTCCGATTGTACCAAATTTGAGACCCTCTTTTGAGTTGGGAGTTTGACTTTCAACATTCCATATATTTTTAAAAAGTTGAAATTTATCTTTTGGTATTTGTTTTGGTAAGTTTCCCTGTTGAATTAACTTTTGAACATAAGACGAAAAGTAACCAAAGGCAATTCCATTAATTCATTAGGATCATCATCCAAATTTACATGTTTTTCAAGCTCACTAGAGGTAGAAGTATGGTAAAATATGATCGACTTTGAACCAACAGTACGGACTTCCTTGACCTCTAAGGGTCATAGCATTCACATAGTGGTTTATCCCATCATACATTGTTTCATATTTATTCTTATCTGTATCTTCTAAGGATATCTTGTACTGAGGTTTCTTCTATTTTGCTATCATTATTTTGTTATCGGAACTGTCTTCATTACCAATGTTGATAGTTGTCCTAGTATGTTCAACGATTAAGTTGATTCTTCCTCATCCACGTCTCTGGCCTTGACCTCCGGTGCGCGAACTAAAAGAACCTCCACCAACTCGTTGTAAGGGAGTGGTGCAAGATCGTTGAAGCGGAGTTGAATGGCTTCCTCTTTATGATTTTGCCGAATCATCATTTTTATTTGTGACAATTTTGGCAGAGAAGACAGTTTTCTTCGGAGGCGCGTAATAGGCAGCATCTTCATGGATACTAACTCCATGCACTAAAAATTGTTGTAAGTCTCCTTTGATGCAATTTTCTTGACCATTTTTGCAGTACTTGATGCGTTGGTGTAAGGATGATGGAACCATATTGTGCTCATGAATCCACAGTCAACCCAATAGAGCATTGAAAGAGGTCTCAACGTCGATGATATGAAATTTAGCGGTTGTCATGAGTTCTCCAACCTTCATAAGTAATGCAATTGATTCAAGGGCTCTTTCTCCCTTTTGGTTGAATCCTCTTAACATCATTTTATCGGTAGTAAGATCTTGAGCTTCAATATCCAAATAGGCCAATGTTCGTAGGCTCATCAAGTTAAGAGATGCTCCAGGATCCACTAAAACTCTGGATAACACAAATCTGCTGATGTTGACGGAGATATAGAGAGGACGGTTGTGGTCGGCAATACCAAGCAGCAACTCTTCATCTGTGAAGCTTACCCCACACTATTCTTTCAATGAACAAATTTCATCTGAGGATGTGTCGGCCAACTGAGCTAAGCAAATCTCTGGGTCAAGTAAAGTTGTAACTAGAGACTCTCTCATGTCCTGTGACAGGATCAGAGCGTCGTGGATGCTTAATCGGGCCGACAACTTCCTAATATGAGCTAGCATGTTGTAATCCACTTTGTATGATCCTCTAATTTTATCTGGATTATGTGGTTCTTCCACTGGTGGAGGTGGAGGTATCTCTTGTTGGGTCATTATCTGCTTTCTTTTATCTGTTGGAGTTGTTTTTAGTGGTAACACTTTTCTGCTTCTTAAGTGAACTTCCGTGATTTCTTCTTCTTGAGCTGCCATTATTGGATCTTCTGTTGTCTCCTCTTTCTCAGAAAGATCTAGGTTGATGGTAAGCGGTGTACCATGGTGCTTGAGCATTGGCTCCTTGCTCCCGGTACTATTGTAAGCAGTGTCATTGATGTCTTCTTTGGACTTGACAATGAGTTCATCATACTCGAGTATGATTTGAGGATCATTTTGAGGATCAAGATCAAAGTTAGATTGGTCGTAATCAGTTACGTTATCACTAGAAACAGTTAAAACGTAGTCGAAATCATAATCATTATATTTATAAGACTCCGGAGGGACACAAAGATAAACATACAAAGTCAATGGTTTGAGGATTTTCTTCCCCGAATCTGAGACAACTAATCTGGTAGAGGCGGCCCCTATCCCACCCCTCGTGCTATCAATCTTTGTAGTGACACTTTTATTCTTCTTCTTTCTCCTTGATGATGATGGATCTCCTGGCAAAACCTTCATCTCAGGCTTGGTATGCTGCAGGCTCTGAATAGAGGCTTGTCTTGATGCAGACTTGATATTGTTCAGTATTTTCTTGGATGATCTACTCCAGACCTCATTCCACCCTTCCTCTCTGGTATATGTAGAAGATTACTTTGATGAATCCTGTATTTGATTGAGGACCCTTTTGAGTTCATCCCAAGCTGAACTTTATCCATCTGTTCTAGTATACTGATCGATTGGGGAGATTGGCTCGGCTGAAATCATATTTATGGAACCCTTTTTAGGTTCTCTTAAATATTCTTTTGGGATTTTTATGTTCCCTTCTTTAAGGTTTCTCTCAAGCCAGTCCTTAAAGATAAAGAATCCTTCTAAAGTGTGTCCGAGCAACTGGTGGTATGGGCAATAATTTGGTTCATTTTTCCTACTCACCTCTTCTGGCTACTTCGGGTCTCGTAGTCTGAATTCCGGCTTCTTCATCAGACTTCTGAATATTCTAGGTATAGCTTCATCTTTGAAAGAATACACCATTTTACGTCGAATTGACAGGGTCATTTTCTTATCCCCTGTTTGAAGTGATCCTTCTTGAGGCGGTCGCTAGTTGGATTGACTACTATGTTTCTAAGCATACTGTGATGAAGAATGGCGAGGATCTTTTGCATATATCTTCATTGGCTGCTTTCCTTTGTTGATGGTCGCTACCACTTCTGATTTTTTTTCGAACACTTTGGTCACCTTAGCCTTTTCGTTTGGCTCCATGTGCTTGATTTCCTCCTGAAGACTGCTGGCTTTACTGAGTAGCTTCTCGAAGGATTTGATGGTGAGTCGTTTGAGCATGAAAGCTACTGGTCCATGAATGCTCTTAACTAGAATTTCAATCACATGATGTTCCTGTAGCTGAGGTTCACATCTCATGCTAAGGTTCCTCCACCTCAAAATATAGTCCACCAAAGTTTTGCTAGGCTTTTATTTTTCCATCATGAGCTCTCCAATAGACACACGATGTTGCACCACAGCAAATCTTTTTGCAAACAACTGTTCTAACTCAGAAAATTTTTTAACTGACCCGTTGGGCAAGTCAGCATACCAGTCAAAAGCAATTCCTGATAAGCTGTTGACGAACTACTGGAAGAGTAGAGCTTAACTATTCCTCGTGTTGCCACAATTGGCTTGGAAATGTGCTATATGCTATCTAGGATTCCCAGTCCCATCAAATATCTTGAAGTGCGGGGCCACAAAACCCTTGGGGAACGACACAATATCAAATTCTTCTGGTAAGGTCTACCCTTTAAAATTAATGCACCACTTTTAGATTGGGTTAAGGCATTTTGCACTTGTTCAACCATTTGCTTGAATTTCTTTCTGGTATAACACATGATGGAGAATCCTTTCTATGTTGCTCATCTCTGTTTGCTAAAACAACCTCTCTTCTTTCATCTGTGATGTGTATGATCTCCAACTGATTGATCTCTGGAGAAGCCAATTACGGCGCTTGTGATTGCCCCTGAATAGTGGCCATGGCGGTCATTGTTGCAGCCATTTCTTCTCTTCTTTTCTCCAGTAGACTAACTTGTTCACCCCTTAGAAGGATAGCCCTACGCAGCTCATCTACGACGTTCTCTTTGGTGAGAGCTTGAGCCTCATGCGTAGATGTGGTGGCTCTGGTTTCAATTACATGGACTTCCATGAAATCTTCCTCCAGGTAATCATTATAGTCAAAATCTTCATCATCATCATCGATGGGAACTCCATGTTCCCAAGCCAACCTAGAAATTTTGACTTTGAGCTTTTCAAAATTTTCTTCGATTATCAATTCTTGAATCATCTTAAGATCTAGAGGACCTTGCTAGACATCCTCTACTTGTTCCTTCATCTCGCTGGCAATTGTTGCGACCATGGCAGATATTTCAGACCCTGGCTTCATTTTATGTTCTTGTCATGCGGGCTTTTCGGACTGTATTGTTGCAGCGACCTTGGGCACCCATACCTTTTTCTTTTTCGACGATGATGTCTCAGGACAGAGTGTCTTAGTAGAAACATCAGTATGTCGAGGGAAAGTATGCTCCCCATGGTGTAGACCGGCTATACTGCCAGGTAATCGTCTTGTGTTTGCCTTTGGTCCTAGTGGCGATATAATTAATAGTAATCACTCCATAATGAGTGATGGGTAAGATTTTTGTACTCAGTCTCGAATTAACCAATCGACGGCCTGCGGTCCTAGTGGCCATATAATTAGTAGTAATCATTGCGGTATCAACTCTGTTCCCTAAATGGAACCAAACGGGGATGCGAGTAGGTGGCACTCCAATTGTCTTGTGAGACTGTTTGGCGGACTTGATGCCCTTTAAAATTTCCTTCTTCATGTCAGGGGAAATTGCATGTCCCACTCATTTAAGTAACTCGCTAACTGAACATCCTTCTTTGACAGCTAGCCTTTTGAAAATTGCACTAACTCGAGTGATAAGAGTGAACTTCTTTCTCTTCTCACCATGTCCATGAAGTGGTGGTCATGCAGCGGCGATTTTCCGGATACTCTCATATCCATCAGTATCCATCAGAGGATGGAATCTACTCCCTCGTAGGAGTGGATAAATTTCCGGTAATCCTTCTTCATCTTGATGAGGCTCCTCATCAACGGGTGTCTTCTCAAGAGCCTGAGCTTTGATGGCCCTCTGAACACTTCTATTATGGTTCCTTTTTTGGGTTTGAGTCAGTGGTACAATCCTTGAGCTTGATCTGATTTCAAACACAGATGGTGGGATAGTTAATCCCTCAATCGGATCCTTAATAATCATTACTTCTTTCCCCTTCGCAGCAGTAGGGATAGCAGGTTTGGCGGGTGTCGTGACAACAGTAGTTTTGGCCTTCTTGCATGCAGGGAAGTCTTGAAGGTAGTTTAGGTTGAATTCTATAGATGATTCCTGTATTTCTAGAGCGGTAATCTTCATCACTACAAACGGGGCTTTTTCAAGGATGACCTCTAAATCTTCAAATTCGGTTCCAAATTTGATGGTAGGAGCGAGGTTACGGGCTTCGTGGCTTGTTGGCAGTTTGCAAGAAAAGGTCAGCGTTGGGTAGGCCATTGCAGCAGGCCTTAAAGCAGAAAGTTTTGGGGTTAGCTATATGGCAAAAACCTTGTAATTTTTAGTGTAAGCACTGAAACTAGAGGTTGATCTGTAGACCAGGCAGGTCTTAATTTATGAGTATTTTAAAATTTTGTTTAAGAAAAATTAAGAGGTGAAAATTTTAATTAATGTAAGAAAATTTTAAAGTGCGCACATCACAACAAAATTTGGTTTAATTTGCAGAATGACAAATCAAATTTGGAAGGGAGATGTGAAGTATTTTAGGACCCAGTGCGAGACCCATTTAGTGGCAGACAATGCCCAGGTGGAACTAGTCCACCGACACACCTATTGGGGCTCCGAACCTACATAAAAAATTTAAAGCATCCTTAATGGCCTCCTGAACCCCTCTGTTCAAAGATGGTTGAACATATAGTCCTGAAGTCCAATGAGTTAGCCGTACTTTCCCAAGACAAAAATTGGTAAAGTATGCAAACGGAAGAAGGGTAATTTGGTCCAAGAGTGACATGGACACATTACTGATGTGTTAAGATAATATTTCTTGATTTTTATGGAGAGAAAATCTTTTTCCAAGTAGAGTTCCTGGAAGCTGTCAGTGCTATTTTTAGTTGGAGGAGTTGCCCGTAAGAAGCTGTCGGTCACCAGAATTGAAATCCCGTCTCCCGCTTTGGAAGGTGACCAAAGGAAAATATGTTGAGATTTTTCATACCTATTTTACACTAATTTTGATGATATTGCACTTTAAAGNAGTTGTATTTAATTTTTCAATTATAACACTAATTCTTCTAAAGATAATTTCTTTTACATATACTGATTACTCTAGGTGAATCCATATAAGTAGGTCTTATGTTAAATTTTTTTCATTTGTTATTACAGTTACCCAAAGGGTAATGTTCGTTACTACATCATTGTTGTTTTATACGTTTTGACTATTATTATTCCAATTAAAATTTTGATGATTGCTTCAACTAGGATTGTAGTTATTAGGGGTTTTTGGGTCTATTATTAATATCATTTAAGGACTTTATATCCATAACACGAGGAACAATTAACTATTCATAAGCATTTTACTCGATTACTACGGACTCTAATATAAAATTCAAGCCTAAATTACCTAACTTCTTAGAAATTACAGCTACTTGTGCGTCAATAAGAATAACACATCTTGTTCATGAATGTTAGGTACTCTTTTAGTGTTCATTTTTTTCTGAAGGCCATCAAATTTTCATAGCTATCTCCTCAATGAATGTATAGGTCTCATTAGAAGATTTTGACATTAAAGACCCTCAATTGTAGCATCTATAATAGATCTTAAGGCCCGATATAACTTTTTTATATAATCAACCAATTAGGTAGTGCAAAGTGTGGACATTTTATAAATAGCTTATTAAATATTTCTCAAGCTTTATATATGGACTCACTATCCCTCTGGGTGAAAGAGGTAATATTATTCCTAAGCTTTGCAGTTTTAGAAGGTGAAAAATATTTAGCTAAGAAATTTTGGAACAAGTTATTCCAAGTGATTATGGATCCTGGTCCAAATGAGGTTAGCCACATTTTAGTCTTGTCTCTAAGTGAAAATGGGATTAACCTAAGCCTCACAACATTGTTTGAGACAACATTATACCCAAAGGTCGCACATAATTTCAAAAAATTGGGCAAGTATAAATTCGGGCTTGAATTAGTCAACCTCCAAATTAATTGTTTTTTACCTTCTAAATTATGGTAGGTTTAAGTTCAAAGGTGTTAGCTTCTAATATAGGGCCATGAATACTCTAGCAAATCTTATCTAACACATGAATTGAAATGTCCTTAAGTGGTATAGACTGGTCATTTTTTCCAGTGTTATTTTCATTATTCCTTCATTTTTTTAGTTATGCAAGTTTTCTAACCTTTTTAACAGACTTTTTTTTATTTTAAGGTAAAATGATATTAGTTTAACAGATCTAACCCTTTGTATACAAATTAGGGTTTACTTGTAACTACACAACAAGACACAAAAATAAATAAGAATACAAATAACATGATTAAAAAAAAGAAAAATAAAATGAATAAAATGCAAAAAATGAATAAAATAAAAGCGATAATATTTTTGGATATTTATAACTTTTAAAAATAGTACAACAAAATGTAACCATTTGTTATTTTTTTGTGGATTACCACAAAGNATATATCTAATAGTTTAGATAGTTGAGCCTGTACCACTAATTATATACCTCGAAAGATGAGTTATCACTTATTAGTAGACTTAACCATTTAAACAACAAAATTTATGACTCTATTTTGTTCTGCGGAATTTACGAAAAAAAATTCTCCTATCTAATATAAAGACTGGATAGATTTTAGAATATATGGGTTATTAATTCTTCTATAGAGACAAGCCCCTATAGTTAATTACATCTTAGGCAACCAAATACACCAAAGAAAACTCTTGATTAAGATCAGGGGTTTCGTCCTCAAGAACTCAATGTTTAGTATTCACGATTGTTTATAAGAAATTCAAATGAGAATGACTCAATGTGAAACAATTACTTTGGGAATCCAAAGGAGCATGAAGTAGGGGATGTCACAAATTTTGAGGCGAACCCCAATGACCTCTTAGGTTATCCTATGGCTTGGTTTTANTGAGAACGAATAGATCTCATCTATCTAATAGTTTAGATAGTTGAGCCTATACCACTAATTATATACCTCGAAAGATGAGTTATCACTTATTAGTAGACTTAACCATGTAAACAACGAAATTTATGACTCTATTTTGTTCTGCGGAATTTACGAAAAAAAATTCTCCTATCTAATATAAAGACTGGATAGATTTTAGAATATATGGGTTATTAATTCTCCTATAGAGACAAGCCCCTATAGTTAATTACATCTTAGGCAACCAAATACACCAAAGAAAGCTCTTGATTAAGATCAGGGGTTTCGTCCTCAAGAATTCAATGTTTAGTATTCACGATTGTTTACAAGAAATTCAAATGAGAATGACTCAATGTGAAACAGTTACTTTGGGAATCCAAAGGAGCGTGAAGTAGGGGATGTCACAAATTTTGAGGCGAACCCCAATGACCTCTTAGGTTATCCTATGGCTTGGTTTTACATCTTGGAAGTGATATTATTTAATGTTTCAATCCTGCAATTTATTTAGAATTTAGGACTTACTTTTGCACAATATATGATCCTACAAACAGCCTAGAAAAATAGGAAGGTTTGTCTTACAAAACAATGATCTCAGAATGCTAAAAGAGTTTAGGATTTATATTAGCACGATATACAATCATAAAAGTCCTAAAAGATAGTGTAAGAATTCACGTCATGCTAAACGAACAACCTCGAAGCTCTAAGAAGTTTATATTATTTGAAGCTATAGAAAGTTGGTTGAGAATCATTATTCACTTCATGATTTATCTTGCTCGTCGCCTAAAGTTTTCTTNCTGATCCTACAAACAACCTAGAAAAATAGGAAGGTTTATGTCGTACAAAACAATGATCTCAGAATGCTAAAAGAGTTTAGGATTTATATTAGCACGATATACGATCATAAAAATCCTAAAAGATAGTATAAGAATTCACATCATGCTAAACGAACAACCTCGAAGCTCTAAGAAGTTTATATTATTTAAAGCTATAGAAAGTTGGTTGAGAATCGTTATTCACTTCATGATTTATCTTGCTTGTCGCCTAAAGTTTTCTTCCTTTCGCTTGCAGCCTCAGTCCGCTCCCCAAAAACTTCCATCCAAACTTTAATTGCTTATCATTTTAAGGAGAAAGATAAAGAAAACTACTCAGAATCCATGGAGAAAACAAAACCACACTTTAGTTTAAAAGTACAAATCATTGTCAAACCAACATTAAAACCAAAAGTAGTTAAAAAACAAAGATAAAAACTTATCTCAAATCCTCCACCAAACTCTTGAAGTTCATTTGAATCTCTTTTCTTTTACAACACTCGATACTCTCACAATAAAACTAAAAACAAAAAGGAAAAAGTAAATTTGTGGTGTCTTAATCTCTCCACAAGATTCTCCACGATCTTCTCAGGACTCAGCACTCTCTCCCTCTTCAAGCACCCCTTCAAGCACCCATTTCAAGCACCCAACTTCCTTCTTTTATAAATTTCCCAAGAGGAGCCTTGGAAACTCTTNATTATCATTTTAAGGAGAAAGATAAAGAAAACTACTCAAAATCCATGGAGAAAATAAAACCACACTTTAGTTTAAAAGTAGAAATCATTGTCAAACCAACAAAAACCAAAAATAGTTTAAAAACAAAGATAAAAACTTATCTCAAATCCTCCACCAAACCCTTGAAGTTCATTTGAATCTCTTTTCTTTTACAACACTCTATACTCTCACAATAAAACTAAAAACAAAAAGGAAAAAGTAAATTTGTGGCGTCCGAATCTTTCCACAAGATTCTCCACGATCTTCTCAGGACTCAGCACTCTCTCCCTCTTCAAGCACCCATTTCAAGCACCCAACTTCCTTCTTTTATAAATTTCCCAAGAGGAGCCTTGGAAACTCTTCAAAATGTGTCCAAATTTGATGTATGCCTAATTTTACAAGTCTTTTAATAATATTTTCTTCCTAGTGGTCATAACATCCCTCTTTAGCCAATAGGTGTCTCAAATGTCTCTTCAAAATTCAGCCAAATGAAGAAANTGTATGCCTCATTTTACAAGTCTTTTAATAATATTTTTTTCCTAGTGGTCACAACATCCCTCTTTAGCCAATAGGTGTCTCAAATGTCTCTTCAAAATTCAGCCAAATGAAGAAAACCGCCAAATAACTGTCTCTGGCGTGTAAGCGTGGGACTTCTGGCGCTTAGGCGCGCCTTCTCTTTTTACCCAGCGGTTAAGCGCTGGATCTTGCGCTTAGGCGTCAAAACACTTTTGCACAAATTTCACATTTTTGCTCTAAATTTGATCATTTTTCACTTCTTTTAGCATTTTTCAAATTTTTACTTGCACCTGAAAGAAAAACACACAAATACCTTCCATTAAAGCACAATATCTAAAAAATAGGTATAAAATTGTGTCTAAAAATACAATATAATTTAGGTGTATAATTGTGCTCGCTTATTTAAATTATTGTTTATATGAGATCGATTCAGTATCATATTTTCAAAAATTAGAATATTACTTTCCAAAATTTAATATATATTAAATTAAATCAAATATTTTTTTCTCAATGAAAAGGCGACCGACAATTTTCTGGCGACTCCGCTGGGGAATAGTTTCTCTCTCCATTATGATCAGAAAGTTATCTTCATACATCGGTAATATATCCATATACCTCATGGACCAGATTACTCTTCTTTCGATGACATACTTTGCTCAATTCTTTCTTGGCAAGTACGATTAACTCTTTTGGATTCCAGGATCGTCTGTTTAAATCATCTTTAAATAGAGAGTTTCATGAGTCCTGTAGGTATTTACCTTTTGTGTGGGTTGGACCCCCAATAAGTATGTATGTGGACTAGTTCTGTTAGGGTGATGTGCGTTGCAAAGTTGGTCTTGCAATGAGTCCTAAACTTCACTTCTCCCTCGTGTCTTTTGGATTTGGTTTGTTATTTTGCGAATCAAGCCAAGTTGCTATGTATCTTCACCCTCGCTTAATTTTAACCAAAACTCTTTAGTGCTATAATCACAAATAAATAATAAATTTGAAAATGAAAATAAGAAAGGACGTACCCAATCCAGAGAATGACTTTTGTTAATTTTTAGTATTTGCATTGAAATTACAAAGTGATGGCTGATACTAACCCTCCTAACTTTTCCTTTGAAGCCGATATGATGGCGTTCCCTACTCTTACTTTCTCCTGCAACCTGCCCACCGATCGCGACACCCGTAACATTGCACCAACAATCAAGTTTTAGGCTAGATTCGACGAGTTTGAAGTTTTACTTGACAATGCCTCGTTCGTCATCATGAAGGTTGCTGCTCCAGAAGTTCAAGACCCGTTTATTAAGTTTGATCTAAACTGTCCCCAGGACTTCCCTTCTTACAAGTAGGTGAAGATTACTACCGTCCCGACACCCGTTAAGTCTATTGCCCCTGCCTACATTCACTCGAGGGTCGTCACACCTACTGCTATTGGATTCACTACTATTGTACCTACCATATTGTCTGTTAAAGGAAAAGAAATTTTGATTGAAGAAAATTCAGTGGGCCGGTTCACTGTTCTGCCGTCAATATTTGAAGTCGATTGCAGTTCAGGGGTTAAGCCGTCACTAAGTCTCAAAGAAGAAACTGAAACAAAAAAATTTAGAGGGCTGCTGACCAAAGGAAAATATGTTGAGATTTTTATACCTATTTTATATTATTTTTGATGATATTGTACTTTAAAAAAAATGAATTTTTGATGTTTTGTTGCAGGAATAAGGAATCAGGGTCATTGGAGCAAAAAAAATGTAAAAAGAAGCGAATTTGGAGCAAAAAAGAGCGAATTTGGAGATTTGAACTAGGCCGCCGACGACGCCCTCGACGCCGCTGACTGCGAGATTTTCCCGAGACTACAAGAGAAAAATTATCTAGAAGCCTGGCGACAGCGCCCTCGAGGCCGCCGATGGCGAGATCGGCGGTTATGCCTACTCAAGCTTCAGATAAGGCCAATTTTGAAGGGATGCTTAGACAACTCTTAGGAAAGCTCATCTACAACTTTAAAAGAATATTTTGGCTGAAAATAGAAGAAGTCCAAGGAGTCTAAAGTGTGTTAGAGGTCTTGGAGGTTACCATTAATGTATAGAATTTTCATTAGAGTATAACAATTATGATGAATTCTTCGAGAGATTGTAAGAGTGGAGGGAAAGTGAGAGATTTCTTCCTCCATGCTACTTCGAAGAGGAGTTCTCTGTGCTGTAAAGAAAGAGAGATTCAGAGGAACTTCAAGGAGTGTTCTTGGGGAGAAATTAGAGAGAAGTTATTTACTTGTTATAGTTTGTATGACTTTAATTTTATATATGAATTCTGAGTTTTGTTGTGTTTTCCCNGAAAGGTATTGTTGATGTTTTATTGCAGGTATGTTGAATTATGGTCATTGGAGTAAAAATATGTAAAAATGAGCGAATTTGGAGTAAAAAGGACCAAAATATGAAGATTTGATCATGGGAGCTGAAGGCGAGCTTGACGCCGCCGACGAAGAGTTTTTCCTGAGAGTCTAGAATTAAATATTCTAGAAGGCTACCGATGGCGCCATCGAGGCCGCCGACGGTGAGTTCGTCAGTTCTCTCAATGGATACATTGAATGTGGACGATTTTTGAAGGGACGCTTGGGCAACTCTTCAAAACTCTTCTACAACTTTAAAAGAAACATTTGAAAGCCAAAAAAGGGCGTGTCCGCTGAGTCTTTATTATTTGTGGTGCCCATTAAAGTGTAGAGAGTGGTTAGTCTTATGAGGAATTCTTCGAGAGATTGTAAGAGTGGAAGGAAAGTGAGAGATTTCTCCTCCTTGCCGCTTCGAAGGAGAATTCTGTGTGCTGTAAGAAAGGAAAAGATTCAGTGGAACTTCGAGGAGTTTGCTTGGAGAGGAATTAGAGATAAGTTATATTTACTTATTGAAGTTTGTATGACTTTGCTTTTATATATAAATTTCAAGTNTAGAGAGGTCCCATTAGTGTATAGAGAATATACTAGAGTGTCAAAATTGTGAGGAATTCTTTGAGAGATTGTAAGAGTGGAGGGAAAGTGAGAGATTTCTTCCTCTTTGTCGCTTCGAAGAGGAATTTTGTGTGTTGTAAAAAAAGGAAAAGATTCAGAGGAACTTTAAAGAGTTTTTTTTGGGCAAAACTAGATATATGTTTATTTATTGTTGTAGTTTGTATGATTTTGATTTTATATATGAATTCTGAATTTTGCTGTGATTTTCCTATGAGATTTGAGTAGTTTTCTCTGTCTTTCTCCTTGTCTTGAGATTTGTGAAATGGTGATTTGAATTGGTGANGTTTGATTTTAATTTACTTTCAATCTGGCCAATTGATTTGTTAAAATATGTTGAGTTTTACAACTAAAGTGAANGTTGAATTGGTTGTGCCATGAGAATGTTAAAGAAGCTGTGCTGATCTTTTCACTTCAATCTTAATTTACATTCAATCTGGCCAATTAATTTGTTAAAATATGTTGAGTTTTACAACTAAAGTGAAGATTACAGCAAAGATTCAGGGAGGTCAAAGCCCTTGGAAGTTGGGTGTAAATAAATAGGAAAATAATATTATCGGACGTAGANAAGCGTAGATTTGGAGATTTTAGAGTGACAGACTAAAATCCCCAATTCAGTCCTATCGTTTGGGTGCTGATGTGTAGNACAAATGAATAGGGAAATAAAAATTATGGAGCGTAGAATTGAAGATTTTAGAGTGACAGACTAAAATCCTCAATTTGGTCCTATCGTTTGGGTGTTGAAGTGTAGCGTTAGCCCTCAGGAAAGGGGAACGTGGGAGCTCCGAAGTGAGAGCCGGTATTCCCCCATCCTAACCGCAGAATCAGTAACCAAGCATATGATTAGTCAATGTTCTTTATGTCTGGACCAAAGGGTAAAGAATAGGTNGTAGCCGCAGATTCAATAACTAAGCATAGGATTAGTCAATGTTCTTCATGCCTGGTCCAAAGGGTAAATAATATGTATGCTCTTATTTGACACAATATAATTTGAACTTATTCAATTTATCTATTCACTTAAATTTCTTGACAAGGAGAAGGATGCTTTCTTATATATTGAATATCACAATTAAACCCTAGTTTCTATCATTAGTTATTTATCAGTTATCCAAATTATCTACTTATTTCAATTTTCTATTAGTGATAGATAAGCAAATTGAACGCCATCGTTGTAGTTGAAGTATTACTTTTTATTAACCCTTAGTTTGTAGTTTTTAATTTCTCCCTGTGGGATCGATAACTAGGACTCCATTAGAGCCCTATATTACTTGAGTGATATGTATACTTGCNCAATTGCCTTTTAGTGACAAATATGCAATTTGGACTATGTTGTTGTGATTAAGTATTGATTTTTTAAATCTTAGTTCGTAGCCTCTAATATTACTCCTTATGGGTCGATAATTAAGTATTGATTTTTTAAATCTTAGTTTGTAGCCTCTAATATTACTCCCTGTGGGATCGACATCCAAGACTCCATTAGAGCCCTATATTACTTGAGCGATATGTATACTTGCGTTGATAAGTGTGACTTTGCACAATTATTGAATATTTTATACACATCTTTATCAAATCTATAACTGTTATCAAGTTTTTGGCGACTCTATTAGAGCCCTATATTACTTGAGTGATACGTATACTTGCGTTGATAAGTGTGACTTTACAATTATTGAATATTTTTATACATACATCTTTATCGACTCTATAACTGCTATTAAGTTTTTGGTGCAGTTGCTGAATTATATACACATCTTTATCAAATCTATAACCGTTATCAAGTTTTTGGCGTCGTTGCTGGAGATTTAAATCTTCTAGCAGCAGTATCAAATTCTTGTACTTTTAAGCATATATAAAGTCGTTGTCAATTTTTTGGCGCCGTTGCCGAGGAGTAAAAATTAAATTTTAAAAAGAATCATAATTAGAGTAACGAACAAATTAGGACTATTAGAAAACTTTTGCTTGAATTGCAACTTATTTTCATATTTAGTTAATTGTTTTTCTGTGTACTGATTTCAATTGTATGCGTAAATTTGAACCTGAAAATCTTATACCCTACGATTCAAAATTAGAACTCACTGTTAGGAGAACTAGAAAAATACGAGAAGAACCTAGAAATTCTGACATAATGGAAAATAATGTGAACAATCAAGGAATAGAAAATGAACATCAACCTAGACCTCTACGAGATTATGCAAATCCTACAGCAGATGAAATTCACTTATCTATCCAAAATCCTGATGTAGCTGTTATTTCATTTGAGCTCAAACCTGCTATTATCCAAATGGTACAAGAAAATCAATTCAGAGGTACACCAAATGAAGATCCTACTTTACACCTCGCTAGTTTTTTAGAAGTTTGTGCTACCTTTAAATATGACAGAGTTTCGAACGATGGAATTAGACTTTTTCCTTTTTCACTTAGGGATAAAGCTAAGATGTGGTTAAATTTGTTTGCACCTGGATCTATTAGAACTTAAGGAGAACTTTCACGAAAATTTCTATCCAAATATTTCTCTTCATCTAAAACTGCTAAACATAGAAATGACATAACATCATTTTATCATATTGATAGAGAGTAGATGTATGAAGCTTGGGAGAGATTTAAAGATCTTCTTAGGAAGTGCCCACATCATTTGTTACCAGATTGTTAATAATTTAAACTTTTTATATTCTTAGGAAGTGCCCTCATCATTCGTTACCAGATTGGTTGATAATTCAAACTTTTTATAATCTTAGGAAGTGCCTTCATCATTCGTTACCAGATTGGTTGATAATTCAAACTTTTTATAATGGATTAAGATCTCTTAGATCGATTATAGATGCTGCGGCTCGTGGTTCTTTAATGTCAAAACCTTTTGATACCCTCATCATTCGTTACCAGACTGGTTAATAATTCAAACCTTTTATAATGGATTAGTGGGATATGTTCTCATCATTCATTACTAGATTGGTTGATAATTCAAACTTTTTATAATGGATTAGTGGGATCTCCCATCATTCGTTACCATACTGGTTAATAATTCAAACCTTTTATAATGGATTAGTGGGATCTCTTTGATGATAGATGCTGCGGCTGATGGTTCTTTAATATCAAAACCTTTTGATGAGGCTTATTCATTAATAGAAGAGAAAATATAGATGTTGCGGCTGGTGGTTCTTTAATGTCAAAACCTTTTGATGAGGCTTATTCATTTGTTACCAGATTGGTTGATAATTCAAACTTTTTATAATGGATTAGTGGGATCTCTTAGATTGATTGTCACCAGATTGGTTGATAATTCAAACTTTTTATAATGGATTAGTGGGATCTCTTAGATCGATTATGATGTTGCGGCTGGTGGTTCTTTAATGTCAAAACTTTTTGCGAGGCTTATTCATTAATAGAAATTGCGGCTGGTGGTTCTTTAATGTCAAAACCTTTTGATGAGACTTATTCATTAATAGAAGAGAACTGATGGTTCTTTAATGTCAAAACCTTTTGATGAGGCTTATTAGTTAATAGAAGAGATGGTTTGATAATTCAAACTTTTTATAATGGATTAGTGGGATCTCTTAGATCGATTATAGATGTTGCAGCTGGTGGTTCTTTAATGTCAAAACCTTTTGTGAGGCATATTTATTGAAGAGATGACTGCCAAAAATTTTTAATGGCCCTTTGAAAAGGTAAACCCTAAAAGAGTAGCTAGTATCCACGATTCTAATGCAATATCTATGTTAGCTTCGCAGATTGTTGTAATATCAAAGAAATTAGACAATTATGGAATGAATTATTCTCTAACACCTACTATGATGGAAGAGAATTCATCTGGGAAATTTGTGGATGTTCAACTTTCTTATGAAACTTTAAATGCTATTAATAATAGACCCAACAATCCTTATTCAAACTATTATAACCCAGGTTGCTTCATATGAAACCTTAAATGCTATTACTAGACCCAACAACCCATACTTGAACTATTATAACCCAGGTTGGAAGAATCATCCAACAAACTTTAATGGAATAACAATCTTCTACGATCAACAATGTGCAAACAACCCAATGAACCCATTAGAAAATTCATCCAACCAAGGAAATGTTAACTATAGACCCCAACAATGGGCAAACAACTCAGTGAACCCATTAGGAAATTCATCCAACCAGGGAAATGTTAATAAACAATGGGCAAACAACCCAGTGAACCCATTAGGAAATTCATCCAACCAAGAAAATGTTAACTATGGCGAACAACCCAGTGAACCCATTAGGAAATTCATCCAACTAAGGAAATGTTAACTATAGACCTTAAGTTGGAAGATCATCCAAATTTTAATTGGAATAACAATTCTTCTACAAATCAACAATGGGAACACATGAGACTTTAAATGTTATTAATAGACCCAACAACCCTTATTCAAACTATTATAACCCAGGTCTTCATATGAAACCTTAAATGCTATTACTAGACCCAACAACCCATACTTGAACTATTATAACCCAGGTTGGAAGAATCATCCAACAAACTTTAATGGAATAACAATCTTCTACGATCAACAATGTGCAAACAACCCAATGAACCCATTAGAAAATTCATCCAACCAAGGAAATGTTAACTATAGACCCCAACAATGGGCAAACAACTCAGTGAACCCATTAGGAAATTCATCCAACCAGGGAAATGTTAATAAACAATGGGCAAACAACCCAGTGAACCCATTAGGAAATTCATCCAACCAAGAAAATGTTAACTATGGCGAACAACCCAGTGAACCCATTAGGAAATTCATCCAACTAAGGAAATGTTAACTATAGACCTTAAGTTGGAAGATCATCCAAATTTTAATTGGAATAACAATTCTTCTACAAATCAACAATGGGAAATCATCCAACCAAGGAAATATAAACTATAGAGCTTCTTATCCTCTAGGATTTAACAGCAACACTCAAATTAAGGAGATCAACCGAGGAAATGTTAATTATAGACATTTTTATCCTCTAGAAGTTAATAGTAACACTCAATTTAAGGAAAAGAAGTTGTCTACGGAAGACCTGATACTGAATATGGGTCAATAATTGAAAAATCAAAGAAATCAAGTACAAATTCAAGGAAACCAGTTACAAAATTAAGGAACTGCTATCAAGAATATTGAAAACCAATTGGGGCATATCGCTGCTGTGCTTAGTAACCAAAGACCTGGAACTTTTCCTAGTACTGTGGAACCAAATCCTAAAGATCAAGGAAAATAATAGATAAAAGCAAAACAATTACGAAGTGGAAAAGAATTGGAAATAAGAGTGCAGAAAGAAACGAAAACTAAAAAATAGAAAGTGGATATAGAAAAAGAAAAGGATCATGAATACCCAGATTTAGAATATCCGCTTACACCAATGAAAATTACTGCGGAGAAACCTCCACCACTGTTTTCTCAAAGATTAAAGCAACACAAAAATGATAAACAATTTTCCAAGTTTATAGAAATTTTTAAGAAATTAACGGTAAATATTCCTTTCGTAGAAGGTTTAGAACAAATGCCCAATTATGTGAAGTTTATAAAAGATATTTTGAACAAGAAAAGGAAGTTCACTAATAATGAGACTGTTTTACTTAGCGAAGAGCGTAGTGCAATTATTCAGAAAAAGCTTCCTGAAAAAATTAAAAGATCCAGGTAGTTTCACTATACCATGTGCTATCGGTGAAAGATTTTATGGAAGAGCCTTATGTGATTTGGAAGCCAACATTAATCTTATGCCTCTATCAATTTTCAAAAGATTACGATTAGGAGAAGTCTCACCTACTTCTGTAACTCTTCAGTTAGCGGATCGTTCAGTTACTTATCCTAAGGAGTTATAGAAGAAGGGTTAGTAAAAGTGGATAAATTTATCTTTCCTGTGGATTTCATTGTTTTAGATATGGAGGAGATTAGGATTAAGAGAAGTTTCACCTACTTCTGTAACTCTACAGTTAGTGGATCGTTCAGTTACATATCCTAAGGGCTGTTGTAACTCTTCAGTTAGTGGATCGTTCAGTTACATATCCTAAGGGAGTTATAGAAGATGTGGTACTTTTGTAACTCTACAGTTAGCGGATCATTCAGTTACATATCCTAAGGGAGTTATAGAAGATGTGTTAGTAATTCTACAGTTAGCGGATCGTTCAGTTACATATCCTAAGGGAGTTATAGAAGATGTGTTAGTAAGAGTTGATAAATTTATCTTTCCTGTGGATTTCATTGTTTTAGATATGGAGAAAGATAAGGAAATTATAGATAAATTTATCTTTCCTATGGATTTTATTGTTTTAGATATGGAGGAAGATAAAGAAATAAACTCTTTAGTTAGCGGATCGTTCAGTTACTTATCCTAAGGGAGTTATAGAAGATGTGTTAGTAAAAGTTAATAAATTTATATTTCCTATGGATTTTTTTACTTTAGATATGGAAGAAGATAAGGAAATACCTATAATTTTAGGAAGACCTTTTTCAACTACTGGAATAGCTATGATAGATGTTCAAAAGGGAGAATTAACTATGAGAGTTAGCGATCAAGAAGTGACTTTTAACATTGCAAAATCTATGAAATACCCTGCTGTTGAAAGAGATATAATGATCAAGAAGTGACTTTTAACATTGCGAAATCTATGAAATACCTTGCTGTTGAAAGAGATAAGGAGAATTAACTATGAAAGTTAACAATCAAGAAATGACTTTTAACATTGTGAAATCTATGAAATACCCTGCTGTTGAAAGAGATAATTGGTCAAGAAGTGACTTTTAACATTGCGAAATCTATGAAATACCCTGTTGTTGAAAGAGATAATGGTTTCATTGGAAATTAGTGAACATCTATTGAACAAGCATTTTAAAGAATATTTTGAAAGAAAAAAATTTGAAGACAAAGATGAAGTTATTTTGGATAAAATAGAAAATGAAGAATTAGATTTTGTTCAGAAAAGATTTGAGATGTCGGATATTACAGGAAATGCTGATAAGAATCTAGTTCCATGAATTATAAAACCACCTGAACTTGAGTTGAAAATATTTCCTACTGACTTGAAGTATGTGTTTCAGGGAAACTCATCTACATTACGTGTTATTATATCTTCAGAGTTAAATGAATTGCAAGAGCAAAGACTTTCAGATACATTAAAAAGATATAAGAAAGCTTTTTGTTAGACCTTGGCTGATATTAAGGGAATCAGTCATTTGATCTGTATGCACAGAATTATACTGGATGAATAACATAAACCAAGAGTTGATCCACAAAGGAGATTAAACCTAATGATGATAGAAGTAGTCAAGAAGAAAATTTTGAAATGGTTGGACACTGGAATTATATATCCTATTTCGGCCAATTCATTGTATTCCTAAGAAAGGTGGGTTGACTGCTGAAGCACAAGAGAATAACAAATTAATACCTATCAGATAAGTTACCAGGTAGCGTATTTGCATTGATTATAGAAAATTAAACACTGCCACAAAGAAAGATCACTTCCCTTTACCATTTTTAGACCAAATTGTGGATAGACTTGCTGGACACAAATATTTTTATTTTTTAGATGGATATACAGGCTACCATCAAATTCCTATTGCTCCTGAGGATCAACAAAAGACAACATTTACTAGTCATTTTGGAACTTTTGCTTTTCAAAGAATGCATTTCGGATTATGTAATGCACCTGCAACATTCCAGAGATGTATGATGTCTATATTTAGTAAGTTAATTGATGATAGAATAGAAGTGTTTATGGATAATTTCTCTATATTTCGAACATCATTTGATGCATGCTTAAATTATCTTAAAAATGTTTTGGAGTTATGTGAAAGAACTAATTTAGTTCTAATTTGGGAAAAAATGTCAATTTATGGTTGCAGGAGGAATTGTGTTAGGGCATAAAATTTAGAAAATGGTATGGAAGTAGACCCTGCAAAATTCAAGTTATATCTAAATTAACACCTCCAACTAATGTAAGAGGGGTTAGAAGTTTTCTTGGACATGTTGGTTTTTACAGGTGTTATATTAATATTTTTCAAAAATTACCAAACCTTTATGCCAACTTTTAGAAAAGACAAGAAATTTGAGTTTACTGAAGACTGTTTAAATGCCTTTGAGTTATTAAAAGAAAAGCTAATCACAGCCCCTATAATAGTTTCACCTAACTTGGAGAAACCATTCGAACTGATGTGCGATGCTAGTGATTATGCCATTGGAGCTGTTCTTGGACAAAGGTATGATAAGATCTTTAAAGTTATATACTACGCTAGTAAAACTCTTAACGATGCTCAAATTAACTACACTATTACTAAAAAAGAGTTACTAGCTATTGTGTATGCTTTAGATAAATTCAGATCTTATTTAATTGAAGCTTTGGCTATTGTGTATGCTTTTCACAAATTTAGATCTTATTTAATTGGGACTAAATGTGTTATGCACACTGATTACTTTACTATTAAATATCTAATGCAAAAGAAGGATGCCAAACTAAGGTTAATTAGATGGATAGTTTTGATGCAACAATTTGATTTTGTGGTTATTGATGAAAGGAAACTGATAATCAAATTGCTAATCATTTGCCAAGATTAGAATATCAATGAAATTACATACAGTTTTCCTGATGTACAACTCTATAATATTAATGAGTGGAAAATACGATGGTATGCTGATATTGTTAATTATATTGTAAGTGATATTTTGCCACCTATGCTGACATTGCAACAACAAAGAAAATTCATTCATGATGCGAAAGCATATTTTTGGGATGAGCTTTATTTATATAAACAACGTAAGGATCTTATTATGAGAAGATGTGTATCTTATGAAGAAACTGAACTAATTATTCAGAAATGTCATGATTCTGAATTTGGAGGGCATTTTAGAACTCATAAAACTACTTATAAAATTTTACTAGCTGGATTCTATTAGCCTAATCTCTTTAAAGATGTTTACAGATACATAAAAAATTGTGATTGATGCCAACGAGTAGGCAATATATTTAGAAGAAATGAAATGCCTCTGAATTTCATGTTAGAAGTTCAGATCTTTAATGTTTGGGGATTGGATTTCATGAAACCATTATTCTTTCATCTGGAAACTTATACATATTAGTTGTGGTAGACTACGTTTCAAAGTGGATTGAAGCACAAGCTTTACCCATTGTGATGCTAAAAGTGTTCGAAATTTACCGAAAAACATTTTTACTTGATACGTAATGCCAAGAGTCATTATCACTGATAGAGGATCCCATTTCAGGAATAAATACATTCAGAGATTGGCAAAAAAGTTCAATGTTATTCATAGAATCTCTACTTCCTATCACCCTCAGACCAGTGGGTTAGCTGAAGTTTCTAATAGAGAGATTAAAAAAATACTAGAGAAGACTGTAAACCCTAGTAGAGTAGATTGGTCTACTATACTGGATACTACAATATTGGCTTACAAGACTGCGTATAAAACTTTTATTGGAATGACTCCTTACAGGAAGATTTTTGGAAAGACTTGTAACTTACCAGTAGAATTGGGGCATAAAGCATATTGGGTGATTAAAGAATTCAATTATAATTTGAAAGATGCTAGTGAGAAGAGATTGTTACAAATGAATGAATTGGAAGAATTAAGAAATGAATCTTATGATAACAACAGAATTTATAAAGAGAAACTAAAGTAATTGCATGATCGAAAGATTAACCAAAAGAAATTTGAACCAGGACAAGAAGTTTTGCTTTACAATACAAGGCTGAAGTTATTCTCTAGGAAATTGAAGTCTCGTTGGTTAGGATCCTTTACTGTGACTCAAGTTTATACTTATGGAGCTGTTGAAATTGAAGATCAAAAAACTGGGAATAGATTTAAAGTAAATGGACATAGATTAAAATCGTATTTTGAGGGTAAAAGACCAAATTTAAAGAGGTTTTAATGGTGAGTCAACCTGAATAATATTTGAATAGGTCAGGCTAACGACGTTAAACCAAGCGCTTTATGGGAAGCAACCAATAATTATCTTTATTTTTATAACAATTATAGTGTTTTTGTTTGAAATTATCGTTATTTTGTGGTAGTATTGAACTCTACTACCCATATTTACCTTGAATCATCATAAAAATTGGATCCATAGAGATAATTGGAATGCATTTAGACCAGAGCGAAACTGTGAAATTTTTGCCTTGGGCGCCGATGGTGGGCTTGACGCCGCCGACGGCGGGTTTCTCCTGAGAGTCCAGACAATTAATTCTCAAGGCTTGCTGATGGCGCCATCAACGCTGTTGATGGCGAGAACGGCGAGATGACGGTTTCCGGAGTTTGAAATGTCAGTTTTTGGCAATTTTAGGCAAGATTTACTCCCTATAAACTTCCAAACTCGGTTCTTAAATTCATATTACCCAAAAATGAATTGAAACTCCACCAAATTTATCCTTATGGCTTCCAATTCCACTGAAAACCCTAGATTTCTACTGTTCAACTGGAGAAATTCATTAGTTCTGAGGCACAACGAATCTTCAACAAAGTGCTAACAAAGAGGAGATTAATCAAAGAAAGAGGATTCGTGAATCGAGGATTGAACAATCCTTCGACAGTAATTGAAGAGATGATTGTGCGACGACGATGGGAAGTGTTGTGCTACACTACTATCGCCGTAGTCGTTCCTGTGGTGAAGGAGTTTTATGCTAATTTTCATGGAATCAACTAGGGAGTCATCTATGTGCGAGGCAGACAGATAACTTTTACTCCTACAAGGATTAACGAGTTATATATGATCAAGAATGTTCCTGTTTGCTTTTATTCCAACTTCGTTCCGACAATAAATCTGATGAATAAGATTTACCAATTTTTTATGGACGAGGCTGAAGACTAGGAAAAGAGAGAAAACAGGTAAGTTAGTTTCTCTGCTACACTTCTAAACACTCGCACTTCTTCATTTCTACAAAACTATTTCAAACAATGAGGATCGGTAAATTTACTAAAGAAAGTGCTATTCTCAATTACCGTTTTCAAATAGGACTGTCGATTGATATTGGATCGATAATTTTGAAGTCTGTTTTGGGCCTAATTATTCATGGATCATCTTATGAGCTTGGACATCCTTCAACAATCTTCTTACTCTGCAGTCAGTTCCAAGTATCTTATGAGAAATGGGAAAATTTAATTCTACCTTGGAAGCCTTTAGACCCAACCCAAAAGTTTCCAGCCAATGAAGATGAGAATGATATGACTATTATTACGGATTATTCGTCTCAGAATTCACTTCCTATTCAGCCTCTAGTTCCGGACAAGACACTAGTGATCCTGCGCAAAATCAAGAAACTGAAGAAAGAGGTACAAAATGTTATGAATAGAATTAACAATATCTCTGAAATTTTTGATCATCTAGACTGGAGAATGAAAGAGTATTTTGATCACTCTGGACATATCAAAGGAAGTTTGATACAATTGATAAGAAAGATGGGATTTATAGAAGAGGACTCTACTGAAGAATTCCCACACCGACCATTTTATAACCTCTTCGTTTATGTTCAATCGATGGGCAGGATCAACATAAATTTAACGATTGAATGATGTTGGGTCAACCAAATTAAGCATTGGTTACGTAAGGCTGACGACGTTAAACCAAGCACTTTGTGTGAGACAACAAAGAGTTATTAGTGTGTTTTGCTTTAATTGTTGTTTGTGTATGATTAAGAAAATTTAGGGTAGTATTTTTTTAGACTATTATGTGTTAGTATTGATTTTAAGACTTTATTTAGTAATCTAGACATGCTAAAATGAGAATTTGGATGTTAAGTTGACTGGTGCAAAATTGAGCACTGGCGCTTAAGCGCCAATATTTGGGGCTTAAGCGCGAGAGTTAAAAAACATGTGCAAAATTCAAATTTTAGATAGTTTAACCACCAATTGGTTGACTAGAATGTGCCAAGGCAGTTTTAGGACGCGCCTAGGAGTTACGAGAGGGATTTAGGCCTAAAAATAGAAGGGTTTTGCGAAGGAATTTCATCTAAATCACTTTTAGCCCTAAAAGTCTAACAGAGAGAGAGATTTTGAGAAGATAACTACATGAGAGATGGATTTGAAGAAGAAGGAAGAGACCCCAAGGAAGAGATTCATTAGTTAAAGTGCACAATAGATGTATAACGGTTTCTTAGTCGTTAGTATTGAAGGAATATCAAAAAAGATCAACAAAATTGAGACTATGATGGATTTACTTGAGACAAAGGTAATTGAGATTCATGAACATCTAGAGCATACTGGATGGCAATTGAAAATGTAATTTAGCCATACTAGTTATATAGAAGAAGCGGATAAGGAGATGTATATTAAGCATAAATGGATAGAAGAAGATAGTATCAGAGCTCGTCACCACCGTCCGTTTTACCAACTTTTTATTCCCCAGGAGAGATTAATGAAAGACCAGAATTTGTCCTAACAAATGAAGAATAGAATTAAGTTTAGTGTTAAAGTTTGTGTTTAAGAGTCATTCTTTAATGTGTTAAATGTTAAATACTGTTTTTGGAGTTTATGTTTGTTAACTGTTTGTATTTAGGAAAATTTTCTCATCCAAGACTATTTGGAGTGAGAATTAAGTGTTATATGTATTTGTACTCATTTATGAATGAATGTATATGTTTATTTTTGTGAAAATTTTTGTTATTTTTAGCCTCGGATCAAATTAGTTATATTGGAGAATTTGAAGAAAAAGGAGAGTTAAGGGAGAGGAAAATAGTCATTTAAGTGTTATAAGACCCTTTAGGTGTGGTATGCTTAGGATTATAGTGCATTTTACTTAAGTTCAAGAATATTAAAAAATTGTGCACTGGCACTTAAGCACCACATTCTCATGCTTAAGTGCGATATAAACCAAGAGGTAGGTGCCTAAGCACCACATATCCGCGCTTAAGCACCGATTCACGAAAATTGGTTTGCAAAGGTTAAAAGTCAAAAATAACCCCAAAAATTGCTAGTTTTACTCTTGTCATCACCTTCAACCTCTCGAGTTTGTGATTTGGAAGTTTAGGGCAAGCCATTTTGTGGAGATTTCTTGTTGGATTTGGGCAAAATTTGGTAGATTTGAATTTCTTATGGTAAGAGCTTAACTTTTATGTAAAATTTTTTATTTTCACCATGTATTTTAAATACATTTGGAAGAACCCAAAAATCACTAGTCATGGTGAAAAATGAGGAAACATGTATGGAAATTGCATAGAAAGTGTAGTTTTTTGCTTATAGGAGTTAAGTTAGTAGATTAGAGTTGATTTTTGAAGTTATTGTGGAATTTAATGAAATTTGTAAAATGGAACAAAAAATGAAGAGCAGTAAAGGAAAAAAGCCACTTTGATTCGAGCAAGTTTGTGACTTTGAAAGCTCAACATATGTACAGTGATGCTCTGCAATCATGAAAACTTATCCAAGAGTGATGTTTCAAGAATCCAGGTGGATCCGTAGAAGATCTGATCATTCGCCATAATGAAAATGATTATGTTATTTTTCAGTTGTGACTGTTATTTCTGCAGATAGGGAGTTCTATGCAAACCTACCCAAGGCTGAAGATGATCGAGTCATGGTTAGAGGAAAATTGATACCTTTTTGACAGGAGGTAATCAATATGTTTTACCATCTACCACCTGATACTTTGTGTTTTTATGCAAACTATAGTCCTACTGAGATGGAGCTAGATGAGATTATTTCCTATTTGATTGTTGGAAGAGGGCTCGGGAAAATTACAAATGAAAGAAGAGTCAATTTTTCCACCTCAAATTTGAGTGCACCTTCCAAAGCATGGCACTTTTTTATTTCAGCCCGTCTATTACTGACAAATCATCTCAGTAAAGTTACCAGAGAGAGAACAATGTTGAACTATTGTATTCAGGAAGGCAAGCTCATCAACATTAAAGCTTTGATATATCAAAATATCATCAGTTCTATCACTACCGTTACTACTACAGGTCAGGGTTTTGCTTCCTTAATCTTTTCTTTATGTGAGCACGCTGGAGCGAGATATGATAGCCTGGAGGAAGTACTGTTGCCTCTAAAGTCAATTATAAGTGTAAATGTGAAGTCATATTCGGAGCATTCTATTTTTGGCTAGAGAGGAGGATTTTCAAGGAGTTATGGAATTGCAATGTCTGCTGCTTCTACATCTAGACCATCTACCTCATGAGCTTCTGCTTATAGAGGCGAGTCTACAGAAACTCAAAGTCAATTATTGCAGAGGATGATGGAAAATATCAACTATATCGCAGATAAGGTAAGAAATTTAGAAAGCTTTGCAGATCATATTGATGAGTATAATAGAAAAAAAAATGATTATGAGGAGAAATTTCACTCATCTCTGGAAAACCTCATTAGGGGTAACCAAGGAGTGCAATTTCCTCCATATCCTAGATACCCTAATTATGAGTCTACAAATGTTTGGAATAGCTGTGATTTTGACGATGATAAGGAGGACTGAGTTTTTTTTTATGTTTGTAATATATGTTGAATTATGTAGGTTTGGACTTGTTATATTTACATTTGTGTACCTGTTTAGACTATGTGATGTGTGAGCCTTTTATTTTGTTTAATTGTATTGTGATGTTGTGTTTTGTTAGTAGTTTATTTTAAAATTCTAGGGTAATAATTGTTGTTGTGTGTTAATTATTGTGTTTTAGTTAGTTAGGATTGAACTTATTTCTATGTATTGTGAAAAATTGAAAGTCTTGTTAACTTTAGTTTTAAATTTTAAACTCAGAAAATTGTTACCCTGTATTTTTCTTTTATCTTGTTAGTGTGTTTGTTTTTATGTTGAGACTGGAAATCAACGTTAGTGTGTTAGTTTTTTTTATGTTTATACCCACTACTTAGAAGTCTATTGAATCTCTACATGCTGAATTGAAATGAAAATGATAGACAATTGATTAGAAATTAATTTTACTCCTATTTTTAGTTTTATACTTGTATAATTAGAGTATAGAAATTCCTGTAAGCATGTTATTTCAATTTTAATTCCTGTTTATATATATATATATTTGCAGCTAAAATGCTTAATCTTGTTTAAAATTTAAGTTTGGGGGGATGAAAAATATTTTCAAAGCTTGAATTATATTTGTTCTCAAATGTGCTACAACTGAATTTGATTTGAAAAGAAAAATGATCATGTATATGTAGTTATATTAGGGAAGTAAAATTTGATTATAGAAATGAGTAAGAAAATTTAGTTAAAATTCTCTTTAAGTTAAAAATTTTTAGTATAGAAAATGATAAATATAAGTGACTTGAAGAAAAACTTTAAGTTAAAAATTTTTAGTATAGAAAATGATTAATATAAGTGACTATCTTTAAATAAAAACTTTCTGTTAAATATTTTTAGTGTAGAAAATGCTAAATATAGTATAACTATCTTTAGTAAGAAAAATTGTATTTTTGAAAAATTTAGAAATTTAGACCTTTATTTTTAATACTTAAATTTCTTTTATTAAACATAATTTTTAAAACTATTATTATATTTATAAGTAAAAGAATTATATCAGGACTTTACTTTAGGAAAGGAGAAGTGGAATTCAAAGCCATTAAAGGCTTATCCAGATATAACAATCCTTGCCTAAAAAAGGAAAAGGAAAAAGAAAAAAAAATAGAAAGAAATTAAGAGAGGAGAAGCTTGAGGATTAGTGCCTAATCAAAAATTTGTTCCACATTTGAATTTCTTAAAGTATAAGACTTGAGAAACTTTTAATCTTAGGGATATAATATGGTAAGTAAAATTATTTTAAAAGAAATAATTAAGTGCAGATAACAAAAGGACTAAATTCTAAATTTGGAAAATCTACAATATTTCTGAATTAGATAGAAACTCATATCTTTCATATTTCTTAGCATTAAAAATTTCTAAATTTTAAGTTGGTCTCATTTACTAAATATTTTTCTAGATTGNCAAAAAAGCAAGGAAAAGTAATCCTAAAAGGTAGAGGTAACTGGATCGGGGTACCACGGACCCGTCATACACAGCTACTAGGACCCTAAGTCTACTTGGTCGTGAAGGTAGTCGCCCCAACACGTCCTGAATCAGCAATCCGTGAATTGCATCATCCACAGAAACCTCGGTAGCCCTAAGGTCAAAGGAAGGAAACTCACGGGAACCTCAGTAGCCCTAAGGTCAGAGGAAGGAAACTCTATCCTATGAATACAAGCTGGAGCTCCAAGAGGTGGAACTTATACCTGCCGAAGTAGCAAGGACGCCTCAGAAAAAAAGAGAAAGTGGAGGTTCAACTATAAAGCTGGAAACACTCCAAACAAAAGGACTTACACCCCGTTTGGGTCGGGGAGCCTTCTAACACCCTAGTCCAAACAAAAGGACTTACACCCCGTCTGGGTCGGGGAGCCTTCTAACACCCTAGACGCACTACTAAACAAAAGGACTTACACCCCGTCTGGGTCGGGGAGCCTTCTAACACCCTAGGCGCACTAGATCCAAACAAAAGGACTTACACCCCGTCTAGGTCGGGGAGTCTTCTAACACCCTAGGCGCACTAGACAACCACCTATATGAAAGTATGCTTCGGGGACTTCTCCTCGGGACATGCAAATATGAATGCAGTTATCTAGAATGATCAAAAGTATTGTGGAGGTCTTATTAATATATGCAAGAAAGTAAATATTGCAATTTTTAAATCCTGAATATTTTAATCCTAAATTTTAATTATCTTGAATATTTTATTTAGGATTTTTGTAGAAAATTACAATTTTAGGGTCCTTAATGAGCCTATGTTGTATCACGAAATCCCAGATAAAACACAGAAAGAAAACAAGAAAAACACATGCAAGTGCAGACATGCAACATGATGCAAAAATAAAGCAAAGCAAGTCAAACCAAAATAATAAACAGGCCGGTGCCGCTGGGTCGGCAACATATCCCAGAAAAAAAAAAGGGCGGCCGGACTCCGCATATACATGCCCGGTCCTAATTCTATACATCAATATAAAATGCAGAATTAAGATACGGGGCACGAGCATCAGCTCCTGGTCCCCTCCACGTGGTTCCCGTGCCAAACGTCTCGGAACCCGTGCCCGTATCTTATTTCTGCTACAGGACTCTCCTAGACTCTAAAAAAAATACATAGAGAAAATAAAAGACTCAATCCTGCATGAAAACAAGTGTCAGCGTGAAAGCTCACATGCAAATAACGTATCATGAGCCATGTCTTAATGGTGGGGGAGCTAATAGCACCTGCAAGCAAAAGGGTCAGAAATCATTACTTGCTCCCCCAATAGCGGTACCTATGTGTGTATAAAAATAGACATGGCTCCCTGCAGAAGAACGCCCTAACACACCTACCACACATATGCAGTATGCAATCACACCACAAACACAATGCAAAAGAAAAATGTCTGACTAGGGCAACCAATCCAACAGAGAACAATAGTCAGACATCAAAAAGANTGCCCGAAAAGAGGGCATACCGGTAAGGCAGTGACCCAAAGGTAGGCATGCCATAGTGGCAGGGGCCCGACAAGAGGGTATACTGGTAAGGCAGTGAACCGAAGCTAGGCATGCCGTAGCGGCAGGGGCCCGAAAAGAGGGTATGCCGGTAGGGCAGTGACCCGAAGGAATGGGCATGCCGTGGCGGCAGGGGCCCGAAAAGAGGGTATGCCGGTAAGGCAGTGACCCTAAAGAATGCAACTCAAGAAGATGATATCGATCATGCAGACAAAAATGTACATGCACATACACAACATGCAAAGGAGCAAGTGGTAGGTCGATCCAGATGGAGCATCTGGNTTGTGGAAGCCCTATTAACATATGCAAGAAAGTAAATGTTGCAATTTTTAAATCCTAAATTTTAATTCTTGAAGATTTTATTTAAGATTTTGTAGAAAATTAAAATTTTAGGGTCCTTAATGAGCCTATGTTGTATCATGAAATCCCAGATAAAACACAGAAAGAACACAAGAAAAACACATGCAAGTGCAGACAAGAACATGATGTAAAAAAGCAAAGTAAATCAAACCAAAATAATAAACAGGCCAGTGCCGCTGGGTCGGCAACATATCTCAGAAAAGAAAAGGGCGGCCAGACTCCGCATATACATGCCCGGTTCTAATTCTATACATCAATATAAAATGCAGAATTAAAATACAGGGCACAAGCACCTGCTCATGGTCCCCTCCACGTGGTTCCCGTGCTAATGTCTCGGAACCCGTGCTCGTATTTTATTTCTGCTACAGGACTTTCCTAGACTCTAAAAATACATAGAGAAAAGAAAAAGACTCAATCCTGCATGAAAAAGAAGTGTCAGCGGGAAAACTCACATACAAATAATGTATCATGAGTCATTCCTTAAAAGTGGGGGGAGCTAATAACACCTACAAGCAAAAGGGTTAGAAATCATTAATTGCTTCCCCCATAGCGGTACCTGTATGTGTGTATGAAAATAGACACGACTCCCTGCAGAAGAACGCCCTAACACACTACCACACATATGCAGCATGTCGTCACACCACAAGCACAATGCAAAAGAAAGATACATGGCTAGGGCAACCAATCCAACAGAGAACAATAGCCAAATATCAAAAGACTACCTAGCACCCTAAGTCCTAGCCTAGCACACCATCTAACCGAAGGTGTGTTAACCTAGTATCTAAGTGAGGGATGAGTCTGGGTATAGTATGACTTTGACGGGGTCGTCATACCGGCCCCATCCTAAAGATCTGAAGGATCTAAAGGGTGTCACGAAGAATGATGACACGAGTTAGATCTATCAGATCTTTAGCACATTCATACTCGTGTCAATCCCGATGACTTAACTTGCATTGCTCACTGGGATCAACCCAGCAAGCAATGCTTGTTAAGGCATCGCGACCAACATGGGGTCACTCTCCTAATGAAACTGGTTTGCTATCCATGCAAACATGCAAACGCAAATGCTAATGCAAGAAAATCAAAACATATAAGTAGTGATAAAGAGTATGTCATGAAGACAGTGACTCGTAGGAATGGGCATGCCGTAGTGGCGGAGACCCGAAAAGAGGGTATGCCGGTAAGGCAGTGACCCGAAGGTACGCATGCCGTAGCGGCAGGGGCCCAAAAAGAGGGTATGCCGGTAAGGCAGTGACCCGTATGTAGGCATGTCGTAGCTGCAGGGGCCCGAAAAGTGGATATGTCGGTAAGGCAGTGACCCGAAAGAATGCAACTCAAGTAGATGATATTGATTATGTTGACAAACATGTACATGCAAATGAGCAAGTGGTCAGTTGATCGGAATGGAGTATCCGGTCAAACCAAAGTGTTGTGCCAAACGGGTCGAGGTAGCGGCTGAAACACAAGTGACGTGACCGGTTCGGGATAACCGATCGAGCCACAAGTGGTGTCGACCTGTCCGGGGCGACCGATCGAGGCACAAGTGGTGCAAGTGTAAGTGCAAATGAAAGGTGTCAGGTGCAAGGTGCAAGTGCAAAGGCAAGGTGCAGAGTGCAGGGTGCAAGGTGCAAGTGCAAATGCAAGGTGCAAGTGCAAATGCAAGGTGCATAGTACAGGTGCAAGTGTGATATATGTCATACAATATGTAACATGCAAGATATGCACATGCAAACAACGAGGTGCACATGACCATATATGATAGCGAGTCACGTTCGTACTCACGACCTCACCTAGGAAACCTAAGGTTTAGACCCTTGGATATGCGGCACCTCCGCCTCTTGTTTTGGCGAGGAAATGTGGGGAGTTTCTCCCCGGATCTCTGAGGGGAAACTCTTTACGACGTCATGAAATGGGTTAGCTACAAAGTCTTTCCCATTTTGTGAACTCCTCCAGACTTTGCAAAGCAAGACAGCTACAAAGCTTCTCTCGCTTTGTCAAGTCCGACCTTCCTGCTTCTCCAAGTAAGGCTGGGGAAAACTAAAGCAAGGGGATTGAGGGACTGCGACCCATCGGGAATTGTGCTAAGACTCACAAAAAAGGGAGACACTCGGCTCTACGGGGGGTTTGGTTACGCACAGAAAGTCCTAACCTAAAGGCTAGCTCTAGGAAATCGACGATCCATCACGCAGGCACGTCGTCGCGCCGACCCATGCCGGCGCACGCACCCCGTATGGGTGATCGAACCCACACGCCTAGACACCACTAAAACCTAGGGCCAACTAGGAGTTAGAGAACCTCACCACCGTGACGGTTGCAGACGTGTTCTCTTTGCTTGCGCCAAGATCGCCGACGTCCGATCCATGCTCCAGTGTGCCTCATAAAATGCGCATAGGACAAAAATAGATCCAATAAGGGCAAGAGAGGAAGGGATCAGTGATGTATGCAAACTACGAGAAAAATAACTGATTTTGGCATATGAAAATATAACCAAAACATACCTTCGAGCAAGGGTCACTCAGGCCTAAGCATGCTCAAGCTTATCACGCAAGGAATCACAGAAATTTTGCACGAAGATTCTATGCAACGAGCTCGTCTATATTGTTCCCCAACAATAGAAGATATCAGAACAAGTCGTTAGCATAATTTTCATTTTTTTTAACAAAAGATGCACTCGTGTTTATTTGCAAATCACAAAGGATCCACATCTGCTTAATCAAAGTGAGACAAACTCACAAAAGAATAATTTTGATTTATCTTAATCCTCAATGCCTTGAAATTCTACAAATTAAATCATTAATGTGACAGGATTTCATATCTATGAATCAAATTTATGGCATATAATAGAGTATTTAGAGCAAGGTTTAAACTGAATCTACCTCTTTCTTTCTGCCGCCAAGTTTTGGATAGAAGTAGTTCAGAACATAGAAGAAAAATGAGAGTTTTGTATCTATGTTTGCTGCGAGGAGTGCTTGCGGCACATCGGCGACGAGGCAGGAGGCCGAAGTTTGGACGACCGAAAGAAAAAAAAGAAGGTGACGAAAAGGCCAGAGTTCTGCGCAGGATGGGGCTGAGGTCGGTCGAGTCTCGGCGCAAGGAGGCCGACGTCCGGCTGGAGGAGGTACGGCGAAGGCGTCGGTTTTCGCCGACGGCGAGGAGGTGCGGCCAAAGTGGGAGAGACTCCATGCAAGCTCTCTCTCTCTCTCGCGGGTAGGAGAAGGTTCGGCGACACGCTTCGCCGGCGAGGAGAAGGCCGGCGACGGCGACGGCGAGCGGTTCTTTTTCCGTCGCGTACAGGAGCGGGAGGGAAAAGAAACGCGGAAAGATGCTATGCTGGGAGGGGAGAGAGATGCTTTCTTTCTTTTCTTTTACTTTTATTTTCCCAGGAGAGAGAAGGGCTTTTTGCAAACAAAAAAAAAAAAGAGGGATGCCTTGGTTGATATGAGAGAGAGAGAAGCATGAGGGAGGAAGTTAAGGCTCTTTTTTTTTTTAAAAAAAGGAATTTTTTTTTCTTATTTTTTTTTTAATGTTAATAGTAATAATAATAATAATAATAATATTATTATTATCTCTCTACATCTTTTTGCCGAACACTTCATCGTAGCGAAATGAAATTCTCTCCTAGGTAAATTCGACGTTCCGGACGCGACCGCACTGTCCGTTTTATCGTCTGGGGTCGTTCGGATCACTTTTTTTAGCAATCGAGACGAAAATAAAAATTTGAGCATTTTTTTTTTGCCCGCACGCGAATATGTGGTCCAACGAGCGTCCTTCTTAAATGAAATCGACTTTTTGGACACGCACTCATATGGTCCATTTCGTCGTCTGAGGTCATCTAGATAACTTCACCGACGAACGGACCAATTTTAGCCAATTTCGTGCGCGACGTGATAACTAATTTTTGTCGATGATAGGTGGACGCCCTACACTTATGACATCCAAAAAAAAAAAAATGATGCCAACAATCTACCCGTCGAAACTAAGCCCTGTCCATCGTTTTTGCTTCCTCTTCCATCCTCTCCCTCAAAGCTACGCAGCTCGTCGAAAGGTCGTTGTGTCATCTGTGGATCGAGCGTTTCATGCCGAAAAAAGATGCGACTGCTTGACTGTTATCCATTTCAGTCTTTCGTTGAATCCGTGATCTCCAATGCACACAATTGCTTACAGAAATTGCAATTGATCTCTTTTGTCAGTTGACACATTCGACTGTGGCGATCGAAGAAGATAGCATTGGTCGCTGCAGCTAAAACAGTGCGGCTCCCGAGCTCTTTACATTCACTGCTTCTTTCACAGGCTCTTTTTGCTTCTTTGGTCTGATCCGTCCCATTCTTCTTTTCTTTGCCATTTTATTTTTTAAGTTACTTTAGACTTTTCTTTTGTAGGCAACGTATAACTTGTTTGAATGTGAGGCATGTGCAGACAAACTAATTCTAGCGGCTGCTGCTGAAATTTGGAATGTGTTTTCTTATTTGGATGGATTGCGGAAGTACTAAAAGTCCATGGTTACATTACATTAGTTTAAATTTCTTAAAATTTAAAGATTATTTAGCGATAAATTACTTTTTAAAACTCATCACTTATCTTCACTCTCTATGAGGTTTCATGGTTTAGGCATTGGAAAGAGATCGATTGGATTTAGCATCAGGACTCCAAAATTTGTAAATCTATGAAAAATCTTGTTTTTTGCCGTTATTCTTGATTTAGCAGTTCAAGTGATGAACCCTTCTAAAATCCTCTGCCCAATGGCCCTTAATTTAACATCATCACGTATTAGTAATTTAATTTTTAAATATTTCTATACATGACAACAAAAACTAACCAATTTATACAAATAATACTTTTATTTATTTACTCATATGATACTAGACTCAAATAATATAAAAAGTCTAACCTTTTATGGTGTCATCCATTCATATGTCATATTCTTATCGATAGGGCTCTCAAAAAAGCTCTTGTTGTAGCTTGCGTTCGAATTGTTTGTTAAATAAATGAGTTAAAAACAGCCCTTTGTATGATCATGTTCAGCTCGTTTTAGCTCTAAATATATATACATTTAAATCATCACAGCTCAAGTAGTCTTGTGGCTCCGTATTTTTTATTGCAAAACAAATAATATTGGTTCGAATCCAACACTATAGGTATTTTTCTAATTAATTTAAACGAACTAATTTCAAGCAGAATACGAAAATAGTTCACGAGCAATTTCGAACATAAACCAATTTCAGATAAAATTATGTTCGAATGAGCCAAGCATGAGCTTGCTCAAGCTCGGATCGTTTACAACCCTACTTACTTCCAAGCATGATCACATTGTGTTTCATAGCACGAGATGTGATTAATTAATATATAAATATATTTTGTACTCACAAAAGAAAAAGTTTTTATACAAAAATTATTAATAATAAAAATTGAGGAAGAAAAATAAAGTAAAGGGTGAATGACATACATAGCACTCAAAACATTGATTTCTACAAATATTACAAGTATTTTAGTTATGGGAATGCTCCATATTCCCAGAGACAACCGTATAGTAATGGATTTTCATCTCAGTGTGGTATGAAAATTTAACACATATCAGTTTGACACAGTCTGTGGGAATATAGAGCATTCCCATCACTAAAATGCTTGTAAGAATTGATGCATGGCCACCAAGCGCAAAACTCGCAACAACAAAGCATCTCGCTCCAGCACCCATCATTCCAGAAGACAATCACAGAGCCAAGGTCATCAAGCCTCTGCATCCTCCTACTCCAAAAGACATTTCCTCACTGAAGAAGGTGCTTTGAGTCATTCTCTGGAAGATCGAGTACGTAAGATGGAGGAGTCTCAACATGAGATCCTTTGTCTCCTATGCAGGGAGCGACAACTACAACCTAGTGAAACTTACCGCAAGTTCAACATTCAACAAAAAATAACCCGCTCTTTGGGTTCTCTAGTACTGATGAAAAAATTCTTCTGCCGAGAAAAGACACTGATCTTCTCCACATTACATTACTCATCTGACACTGACCCGAAAGATCAAATTACATGCTTCACTCATTTGTTTCATGCAACTCATATGACACTGGTTCGCCTTACTATTGCTTATACTGATATCATCCTATATGAGCTATGATGTCTGGTTTGGGAAGAATTCCCTCTGAATAAAATAGACCGCTTTGTTGCTCGTTATAACTTCTAAGAATCCTCTCCTTTGACTGATGCAGTTCTCTGACACCCTATTCGAGCAGGTTTTAAACTCTCAAGCATTGATGCTTAAAAAGGGGTAACTGACACATATGAGCACGTTGACCACTATCGAATCATCATGCACATTCATCGTGCTTCTGATATGCTTCTCTGTCAAGTGTTCCCGATGACTCTCAAATGTCAAACTTGCACATGGTTCTACTCTCTCCCGAGGGGCACCATCAACATCTTTAATGAGCTTGTCCGATCATTCGTAGAGAAGTTCATAGCAAATTGAAGGATCGTCAAAAATTCATCTCACTTATCAGAAGTTCACCAGAATAAGGGGGAATCCTTCAAGGAATACTTCCTCGGGTTCTCCACTAAAACCCTTCAAATTCCTAGAGTAGATCTGGACTTACTAAGAGNGTTCATGGGAGAAAGAGGGCGTGCCTTTGAATCAGAATAAGAGATAAAATTTTAATTATTATTATGTTATAATAATATTAATATTATTATTATCCTTATAAGCACTCCGTACATTTTTGCTGAACACGTCTTCGCAATAAGACGAGGGTTTCTCTTACGCAAAATCGACGTTCTAGACGTGACTGCTCAGTTTGTTTTTTTGTCCGGGGTCATTCAGAATACTTTTTTAACGATCAATTCCAAAATGATAATTTGTATATTTTAAGCTCGCACGCGAAATCGTGGTGCAACAAACACATTTTCCAAATGGAATTGACATTTCAGACTCAATCATGTGGTATGCTTCGTCGTCCGGGGTCATATAGACAATTTTGTTGACGGTCGAGCTAATTCGAGCCATATTTGCACATGACGCGACGTATAAAATTCGTCGACACTCGTGACATCTGAAAACTGATGCCAACAATTTTCTCATCCGATACTACTTGGAGTGAGAATTAAATGTTACATGTACTTGAACTAGTTTGTGAATGAATGTATATGTTTATTTTTGTGAAAATTAGTGTTATTTTTGTCTCGAATTGAATTGAGTTGTAAAGGGAAATTTAAAGAGAGAGGAGAGTTGTAGGAGAGGAAAATAGTCATTTAAGTGTTATGAGACCATTTAGGGGTAATTTACTTAGGCTAATAGTGCATTTTACTTAAGTTCAAAGATATAAAAAATAGTACACTGGCGTCTAAGCGCCACATTCTCGCGCTTAAGCACTATATAACCCGAGAGGCAGACGCCTAAGCGCCACTTACACGCACTTAAAATTGCCATTTTTACCCTCGTCGTCACCTTCAACCTCTCGAGTTCGTGATTTTGGAGGCTAGGGGAAGCTATTTTGTGTAGATTTCTTGGTGGAATTGAGAAAATTTTGCTAGATTTGGATTGTTTGAGGTAAGAGCTTCACTTCGATGTAGAAATTTTGGATTTTCACTATGTATTTTGAGTACATTTGGAAAATTCTAAAAATGACTATTCATGATGAAAAAAGAGGAAAAATCTATGGAAATTGCATAGGAAGTGTAGTTTATACTTATACGAGTTGAGTTTAGTGGATTAGACTTGATTTTTGATGTTATTGTGGAATTTTATGAAATTTGTAGAATGACACCAAGAATGAAGAGGAGCAAAGGAAAAAGCCACTTTGATTCGAGCAAATTTGTGAGTTCGAAAGCTCAAGATAGATACAATGATGCTCTACAATCACGAAAACTTATCCAGGAGCGATGTTTCAAAAGTCCAGGTGGATCTGTAGAAGATCTGATCGTTCGCCGACAATGAGAACGATTTTGTTGTTTTGCTGCTGTGGCCGTTATTTCTGTAGTTAGGGAGTTCTATGCAAACTTCCCTGAGGCTGAAGAAGATCGCGTTATGGTTCGAGGAAAATTGGTACATTTTTCATCATAGGTAATCAATATGTTTTATCATCTACCACCTGATACTTTGTGTTTTTATGCGAACTATAATCCTATTGAGACAAAGCTAGATGAGATTATTTCCTATTTGACTGTTGGAAAAGGACTCTGGAATATCACAAATGAGGGGAGAGTCAGCTTCGCCATGTCAAAGTTAAGTGCACCATCCAAGGCATGACACTATTTTATTTCAGCCTGTTTATTACCTACAAATAATCTCAGTGAAGTTACCAGAGAGAGGACGACGTTGAACTATTGTATTCAGGAAGGCAAGCTCATCAATATTGGAGCTTTGATCTATCAGACTATCATCAGTTCTGCCATTGTCGCTACTATTGCATGTTTGAGATTCGCTTCATTGATCTTTTCTTTGTGTGAGCAGGCTAAATTAAGATATGATAGCTGGGAGGAAGTGTTGTTGCCTTTGAAGCCAATTACTAGCGTTATTGTGAAGTCATATTCAGAGCATTCTATTTTTGGCTGGAGAGGAGGATTTTCAAGGAGTTATGGAATGGCAATGTCTGTTGTTTCTACCTCTGCTGCATCTACCTCTAGACCATCTACCTCAAGGCCATCTACTTCTAGAAGTGAGTTCACGAAAACTCAAATTATTACAGAGGATGATGGACAATATCAACTATACCACTGATAAGGTAAGAAATTTAAAAAGCTTTGCAGATCATATTGATGGGTATAACAGAAGAAAAAGTGATTACGAAGAAAAATTTCATTCTTCTCTGGAAAACCTCATTAGGGGTAACTCAGAAGTGCAATTTCCTCTATATCCTAGATACCCTAATTATGAGCCTAAAAATGTCTGGAATAATGGTGATTCTGAAGATGATGAGGAGGACTGAATGATTTATTTTTATGTTTGTAATATGTGTTAGACTATGTGCTTTGGACTTGAGACTTGTGATGTGTTGTTTATTCTTATGTTTGGACTTGAGACATGTGATGTGATGTGTTTTTATGTTTTGAACTTAAAACATGAATGTTTTTGTATTTGTTTGGACTTTGTGATGTGTGAGAATTTTATTTTGTTTAATTGTATTGTGATGTTATGTTTTGTTAGTAGTTTGTTTTAAAATTCTAGGGTAGTAATTGTTGTTGTGCGTTGATTATTGTGTTAGTAAGTTAGAATTGAACTTATTTCTCTGTCTTTTGAAAAGTTGAAAATCTTGCTAACTTTAGTTTTGAACTTTAAATTCAGAAAATTGTTACCCTGTATTTTTCTTTTATCATGTTAATGTGTTTCTTTTTTATGTTAATATTGTAAATCAAAGTTAGTGTGTTAGTTTGTTTTTATGTTTGTACTCACAACTTAGAAGTCTACTGAGTCTCTACATGTTGAATTGAAATGAAAATGATAGAAAACTAATCTAAAATTAATTTTACTCCTGTTTTTAGTTTTATACTTGTATAATTAGGATATAAAAATTTATGTAAGCATGTTATTTCAAATTTTCATTCATGTTTATTTATATTTGTTGTTAAACTGTTTAATCTATTAAAAATTTAAGTTTCGGGGGGGATGAAAAATATTTTCAAAACTTTAATTTTATTTGTTCTCAAATATGCTACAAGTGAACTTGATTTGAAAAGAAAAATGATTATGCATATGAAGTTATATTGGGAAAGAAAATTTTGATTTTAGAAATGAGTAAGAAAATTTAGTTAAAATTTTGAGTAATAAAGAAAAACTTTCAGTTAAAAATTTTTAGTATAGAAAATGTTAAATACAGTGTAACTATCTTTAGTAAGAAAAATTATATTTTTGAAAAATTTAAAATTTTAGACTTTTATTTTTAATACTTAAATTTCTTTTGCTAAAAATAATTTTCAAAACTATTATATATTTTAAGTAAAAGATTTATATTAAGACTTTGTTTTAGGAAAGGAGAAGCGGAATTCAAAATCATTAAAGGCCTATCCAAATATAGTAATCGTTGCCTGAAAAAGAAAATGAAAATGAAAATGAAAACAAAAGAAGAAAAAAAAAGTAAGGAAGGAGAAGCTTGAAGATTAGTGTCTAATAAAAAATTAGTTCCACATTTGATCTTTTTAAAGTATAAGACTTGATAAACTCTTAAGCTTAAGTATACAATATAGTAAGTAAAATTATTCTTAATAAAATTTTTTAAGTGGAGATAATACAAGGACTAAATTCTAAACTCGTAGAATTTACAATATTTCTGAATTAGACAGGAACTCATATTTTCACTTTCTTAACATCAAAAATTTCTAAACTTTAAGTTGGTCTCATTTACTGAATATTTTTTCTAAATTGTACTACTATATTTCTAAATCTAGATTTTAGTAACTCCTAAAACAACTCATATACATATCATAATTATTTAGTTTTTAAAGATTGAAGTGTCACTTGAGGACAAGTAACATTTTAAGTTTGGAAGATTTTGATACACCTAAAATATGTAGTGTTTTTAGACACATTTTTATACCTATTTTTGAGATATTACGCTTTAATGGAAGGTATTTTTTTGTGTTTTTCATTCAGGTACAAGTAAAAAAGATGAAAAATGCTAAAAAATGTGAAAAATGATCAAATTTAGAGCAAAAATGTGAAATTTGTGCAAAAGTGTTTTGGCGTCTAAGCGTCAAATCCGACGCTTAAGCGTCGGTAAAGCAGAGAAGGCCGCGCCTAAGCGTCAGAGGTCCCGCGTTTAAGCGCTAACGACAGTTATTTGGCGATTTTCTTCATTTAACTGAATTTTGAAGAGACATTTGAGGCACTTATTGGCTAAAGAGAGTAGTTCTTACCATTAGAAATGAAAATATTATTAAAAGACTTGTGAAAAGAGGCATCTTATGGAGAATACATTGAATTTGGACATTTTTTGAAGAATTTTCAAGGCACCTCTTGGGAAATTTATAAAAGAAGGAAGTTGAGACATTTGAGATGAGTGCATAAAGAGGGAGAGAGTGCGGAGTCCTGAGAAGATTGTGAAGAATCTTGGGGAGAGATTCAGGCACCACAAATTTACTTTTTTTTCTTTTTTTTTTAGTTTTATTTTGAGAGTATAGAGTGTTGCAAAAGAGAAGAGATTCAAAGGAACTTCAAGAGTTCGGTGGAAGATTTGAGATATGTTATTATATTTTCTTTTAAACTACTTTTAGTTTTAATCGAGACTTCTTGTTGGTTTGACAATGATTTCTACTTTTAAACTAAAGTNCTAGATTGGATTACTATATTTCTAAATATAAATTTTAGTAACTCCTAAACAAACGCATATACATATCATACTTATTTGGTTTTTAAAGATTGAAGTGTCGCTTGAGGACATTTAACATTTTAAGTTTGGGGGATTTTGATACACCTAGAATATATAATATTTTTAGACACATTTTTATAAATATTTTTGAGATATTGCGCTTTAATGATAGGTATTTGTGTGTTTTTCTTTTAGGTACAAGTCAAAAGATGAAAAATGCTAAAAGGAGTGAAAAAAGAACAAATTTGGAGCAAAAATTTGAAAATTGTGCTAAAGTGTTTTAGTGTCAAAGCGCCAGATCCGGCGCTTAAGCGCCGGTGAAATAGAGGAGGCCGCGCCTAAGCGCCAGAGGCCCCACGCTTTAGTGCCAGAGGCAATTATGTGATGGTTTACTTCATTTACCAAATTTAGAAGAGACATTTGAGGCACTTATTGACTAAAGAGGGTAGTTATGACCACTATAATGAAAATATGGTTAGAAGACTTGTGAAAGGAGGCATCTTTTGGAGAATACATCAAATTGAGACACATTTTGAAGAGTTATCAATGCTCCTCTTGGAGATTTATGAAAGAAGGAAGTTGAGACATTTTGAAGTGTGCTTGAAAGATCTGAAAAGTGTTAGAAAGGGGGAGTTTTGAAAGATAGTTTTGGAGAGATTTTCAGGCACCACAAATTTACTTTATCCATTTTGCTTTTAGTTTTATAGTGAGAGTCAAGATTGTTGTAAAAGAGTAGAGATTTAAAGGAACTTCAAGAGTTTGGTGGAGGATTTAAGTTAAGTTTTTATCTTTTGTTTTTAAAATACTTTTGGTTTTAATCGAGACTTCTTGTTGGTTTGACAATGATTTCTACTTTTAAACTAAAAGACTACTTTTAGTTTTAATTAATGTATTGTTGGTTTGACAATGATTTCTACTTTTAAACTAAAGTATGGTTTTGTTTTCTCCATACAATATTGTTGGTTTGACAATAATTTCTTCTTTTAAACTAAAGTGTGGTTTTATTTTCTCCATAAATATTGGTTTGACAATGATTTCTACTTTTAAACTAAAGTGTGATTTTATTTTCTCCATGGATTATGAGATTTGACAATGATTTCTACTTTTAAACTAAAGTGTGGTTTTGTTTTCTCCATGGATTCTGAGTACTTCTTTGGTTTTAATTGAGACTTGTTGTTGGTTTGACAATGATTTCTTCTTTTAAACTAAAGTGTGTTTCTTATTTTCTCCATGGATTCTGAGTAATTTTCTTTATCTTTCTTCTTAAGATGATAAGTAATTAAGTGTTGGATGGAAGGATTTTAAGTAGTTTTCTTTATCTTTCTCCTTAAAATGATAAGTAATTCTACTTTTTGTTTTAATTGAGACTTTTTTATCTTTTTGTTTTAGACTACTTTTGGTTTTAATCGAGACTTGTTGTTGGTTTGACAAGATTTCTTCTTTTAAACTAAAGTGTGTTTCTTTTTCATGGATTATGAGTAGTTTTCTTTATCTTTCTCCTTAAAATGATAAGTAATTAAAGTGTTAGGATTTTGAGTATTTTTCTTTATCTTTCATCTTAAAATGATAAGTAATTAAGTAATGGATAAAATGAGTAGTTTTCTTTATCTTTCTTCTTAAAATGATAAGTAATTAAGTTTTGGATGGAATTTGTGAGACTTCTTATTGGTTTGACAATGATTTCTACTTTTAAACTAAAGTGTGGTTTTGTTTTCTCCATGGATTTTGATTTGACAATGATTTCTACTTTTAAACTAAAGTGTGGTTTTGTTTTCTCCATGGATTCTGAGTACTTTATCTTTTTTTTCTTAAAATGATAAGTAATTAAAAGTGTTGGATGGAAGTTATGGAGAGTATTGATCTTTAATGTTGGAAAAAGTTGTGTGATGTAAATCCATGCACTTCTTGATTTTGCCTATCCACATGTTAAAATTTGTTCTGAGAACATGTAAGAACCAAGCTAGTATTATCTCAGTCAAAAATTGGAAAGAATAACATGAGGTTGTATGAATGAGAATGTAATTCATATTATTTAATGCAAATAAATAAGGAAATAATCTTTGAAGGGTGTAGAGTTAGAGGACTTTAAAGTGACAGGGTGTAAATAAATAGGAAAATAATCTTTGAAGGGTGTAGAGTTAGAGGACTTTAAAGTGACAGGTTGTTCATATGATTGAGTGCAATAAATAGGGAAATATTCATTGAAGGGTGTAGAGTTAGAGGACTTTAAAGTGACAGGTTAAGAACTTGGTTTATTGTTTTAGGGTCTGATACAAGATGTTATCCCTTAGGTAGAGGGAATTGAGGGAACTCTAGAGTGAGAGCTAGTATCTTCCTTACCTAGTCGGTCTTCAGAACTATTTAAACTTTAAATTAGCCAATGCACTTCATAACATCTCTAGTAAGGGTAAAGAATATTGTTGCTCTTATTTGACACAATACAATTTGCATATTTCCACAAAAGAATTCTTACACCTATTACTGACTCATGATAAGAAGAAATGTATTTTCATATCAAGTGCTTTTAGTTTACATAAACTCAAGTTATCTATAGAAGTTTTATTGTTTTATCAAAATATCAAAAATACCAAAAAGAATTAAATTTTACCTACTGTGAAAATATTTATAGTTTAATTAATTGTCTTTTTAAAATAAAAGGTTTGTTGATAAATAGTGTATATTGTTTACTTTCCCCGCGGGTTTGATATTCAGGACTTAGTAAGAAAAAAGTCCTATATTACTTGATAACGAAACGTATACTTACGTAGTATCCCAATGTATATATATATATATATNGTGTTATTGCAATTTTTTGTGGGCTTATTGAGATTATTTGGTGTTATTGCGATTTTTTGGAGTTATTGAGGTTTATTCTGATGTTATTTGAGTCTTATTGTGGTGGTTGTGGTGTTAATGCAGGTTTTTTGTAGAGCTATTGAGGTTATTTGGTGTTACTACAGTTATTTGGTGTTATTGCGTTTTTTTTTGTCGATACTTATATTCGGCAAAAAATGTTTTGTTTCATAGAAATGGGTTGGTTTAGGTCGGGTCGGGTCATGCATTAAAATATAGTTTTTTTCATTTTTTATTCAGCGGGATCGCGACTTCCACATGAGGAAATTTCATTTGGAGCCTGGACACATAGCTGCATCTTTCTCTGGATGTAATATTTTTTCCACGCCAAAGGCAGTTTAGCTGCACGATTGGATTTAATTTAGTTATTATTTAATTTCACACTATTTATTAAATTCGGATTTCCCACGAACATTGCAAATAACGATAACATGGTCACAAATAAGGGTAACATAAATTTGGCAAATTCGTCTCTCTACGAAATGACAGTGGCAAAGATGGAACGAGGATAAATTTGGATTAAAGGGGTTTTGGATTTTTTTCATTTTTTTTCGATTGGCTAGATTTGAGTTAAATTCATGAGTAAAATCTCTTCAGAGAGTGCTACCAAGCACCCCCTAAGGAGCTTTTTGTGTGCAAGTAGGTTTTAACATTTTAAATAAATTTCTATATCTCTAAATTCATAAATTCGCCCTTATCTTCGATTTAACGAATTTTTATTATAGGCTGAGGGTATATTTGGGGGCGCGGCTGGAGGACTTCGTGGCACTCCACCGCTGATTTCCCCTCTTTGGGAGTCCGACAGGGTAACTTTGCTGCCACCACTGGATAAATTTTCGCTAAAAGCTGGTCGCGGAGTCGAACCCGTGGCGCGCGTTCTGCGATTCTATTTTTACCCGGTTGCCCTTCGATCGTTCGGGTTGTTATGCGAAGTCAAGCTCCGCTCCTTTCCTCTCCTTCTCTCGCGTTTGTTCGTTTGTTTGTCATCTTCTCCGGCAGTTCGGCTCGTTCATAGAAATGGGTTGGTAGATTTGATGTCTGGTTTGGGAAGAATTCCCTCTGAATAAAATAGACCGCTTCCCTGCTCGTTATAACTTCTAAGAATCCTCTCCTTTGGCTGATGCAGTTCTCTGACACCCTATTCGAGCAGGTTTTAAACTCTCAAGCATTGATGCTTAAAAAGGGGTAACTGACACATATGAACACGTTGACCACTATCGAATCATCATGCACATTCATCGTGCATCTGATATGCTTCTTTGTCAAGTGTTCCCGATGACTCTCAAATGTCAAACTTGCACATGGTTCTACTCTCTCCCGAGGGGCACCATCAACATCTTTAATGAGCTTGTCAGATCATTCGTAGAGAAGTTCATAGCAAATAGAAGGATCGTCAAAAATTCATCTCACTTATCAGAAGTTCACCAGAATAAGGGGGAATCCCTCAAGGAATACTTCCTCGGGTTCTCCACTAAAACCCTTCAAATTCCTAGAGTAGATCTGGACTTACTAAGAGGAGTTTCTTTTGGAGGGCTTTGGCCAAGACCTTTCTATTCATCATTGATATGAGAGACAGTGTGATCTTACATTAATTTCATCCATCACATCGAAGCTCAAATCTCTGCAGACAAGATCATCATTGCACACAAAGAACAATTTGAGTGACTGGGGGGAAGCACAAAAATATCGCTGGGGACACCAATAAAATCTCACATCAAAAAAAGTTCAGACCAAAGGGGATTCTCGAGCCACGATCAGAAAAATAATACAAATCTCTCAACACATCACGTGTCAATATCCTAATGGCCATCAAAGATGAAGAGACCATAAACAGGCCAAGGCCGTTAAGAAATCTAGATAATAGAGACCAGTCTCAATATTGTCATTTACACCATGCAAAAGGGCATTCAACATAAAAATAGTTTCAATTAGAGAAATAAATTGAACATCTGATACACCAATGTCATTTGGGTCGCTATTTACAAGAATAAGGAGAGGTAAAACAGAAGAGAATCATTGAAGTTATCAAAATAGAAGTACAACTTCAACTTATCTTATTTAAGTAAAAGACCAACTTATAAACTCATAATTTTATTTTAGTAAAATTTGCATGTTGCTTTAAACTGTAATTTCAGTGAAATTTTATTATTTTCTCATGAAAGATTTTGTGTAGAAAGTTCCCTCGAGGACAAGCGGTATACAAAATCCTCATCCATGCTCCTTGAAGTCGAGCCTAATAGGCAAGACTCGATAAGAAGATTTGTTACTCCTGGAAGTCGAGCTCAAGAGGCAAGTCTCGACGGGAAGATATAGTACTTTTGAAAGTCAAGCCCAAGAGGCAAGGCTCAATGAGAAGCTATCATGGCCATAAAAGTCGAGCCCAAGAGACAAGGTTCGATGAGAATATATGATACTCATGGAAGTCAAGTCTAAGAGGCAAGACTCAATGAGAAGCTACCATGCCCCTAGAAGACAAGCTCAGAAAGTAAGTCTCTATGAGAAGCTAGTAATTGACATAATTCTCACTAAAAGGACTCCACGAGAACAAGTGGTTGATTCTCCGAAGGCACAATGAACTCAGCATGCTACAAGCCTTAGAAGGTGCAGGTAAATCAAAGTTTTCAGAAGATTATAAGCCTCATAAGGCATAAACACATCAAAGACCTCAGAATGCTACAAGCCTCAAAAGACATAAATACATCAAAGATCTAAGTAGGCTACAATCCTCAGAAGACACGTGTACATAAAAAAACCTCAAAAGGCTATGAGCCGTAGAAGGTACTGGTTCATTTCAAGCTCTTATAAAGCATAAGGCCAAGAGGGCATAACCTCGGAAGATAAGGGCCTCAAAAGGTACTTGATTCTCCATTTTATAAAATGTGTGTACTAACTTTAATTGCATAATTTTGTATGATTGAGAAGCCACATCAACGTTTGAAGAAACTTTAAAGATATACAAAGAAATACATTATCATCATCTACAAATGTCACGTTAGATGATTAAAAAGTATATAAAGATCACCAAGAACTGATACAAATGACTACAAGAGATATCGACACTACAGAAGCATGGAAATCTCCCCTCAAAGTGCGGCTG
>JXCR01105177.1:73907-85825 GCA_002079205.1 Phalaenopsis hybrid cultivar
TATATATATATATATAACTGGTTTTTAGGACACTCTAAAATAATAATTAAAAATAGGCATCAATCCCATAAAAAAATTGCTGATTTTATCAAGGATATTTGATCCTACTATCCTTAACAAAAAACCTTAATATTAACATAATAATATATTAATAACATGCATATTCTATAAATTACCAGCAAGTAACTATAAAAATTATGTTTAATAGTTGATCTATATTTTTTATATACAAATATGAATTACATAATCAGATCTAAAATAGGGATATTATGCAAAAATAATAAAAATTACAAATATAAGGATCAATAAAATAAAATAAAAAATTGTGCATCAATAAATCAAGATTAATTACTCATGTGATGTTTTATTAACAAAAGCGAAACCCACTCCTGGCATACATATAGTGAGTAATAGAATTCCAACAATATGACTAGAAAACCTACATAATTACTAATTATTAATGCAGGTGATAAAAATAACATCTCTAATAATGAACAATACTTTTATCTTTTAATAAATAATAATTATTTATCTCGAGATGACTTTTGCCAAAATTCTATATTTATTAAAAGTTCAATCCATTATGATGAACAAAATTTTGTTAGATAGTGTTACAAGAAAAAAAGTTTCAATTTAGTATTTAAAGCATATCAAGGAAATGAACCCACATAATTATATGGCCTATTCCATCACATTTTAAGTGCATATATTAAGAGTTACTTGTCAACTTTAAATAAGGTAAGTTATAATCACAATATCTAGATATAATTTGACACCTTGATCTAACAAGGGCAACAATTTGCTTTAAGATATCAGAAACCTAAGTGTTAAAAATTTAAGAAAAAAATATAGTTATAAAAATAAAAATAATAATTATTATTGTATCTATTTGCCTTCTAAAATGAAAAAAAGTGAGAATGAGATAAGATTACCTATAGATTATCATTTGGTGGGCAGCGAGAAGTTTAAAGAATGCTTGTAGAGTAAGTAACAATTGTTGATTGAAGATAAAAGTAAGGAAAATGAAATGAAGGGGAGAATCACTGCTTCAGTGCTCTCAATGTTGACCTCATTTTTATGAGGTATATCTTTTTCTCTCTCTAGAGCTTAGGATACAACCTTAGGATTTCCTAGTAGCTTTGCCCAGAGGACAAATGATGGGATACACACCATTAGAAATTGAACAATTTCATATCTTCTTGTAGTTTCATGTATTTGATCTTGAATCTTCAGCATTTGGTTGAGTTGATTGAGGTCAAATTATTCAAGCTTAAGTTGAGTTCCTATATGTTTAAACTACCATAAACAACCCTTTATGCTTAGAGACTTGATACTTTAAGAGTCTTTTGATCTTATAGGACCCATTCAAACTGGCTTAATGTTTGCTCTTAATTCATGCTTTTTGTTTGAATAATTCAAATATTTTTGGAGTTCAAANAGAGATGACTTGTGCCAAAATTCTATATTTTTTAAAAGCTCAATCCATTATGATGAACAAAATTTTGTTCCATGGTGTAACAACAACAAAAAAAAAATCAATTTAGTATTTAAAGCATATCAAGGAAATGAGCACACATAATTATATGGCCCATTGCATTACATTTTAAGTGCATATATTAACAGTTAATAATATAACTTAGGATACACACCAATTAGAAATTAGGATACAAAGCTTTGCCCAGAGGGCAAATGATGGGATATACACCAATTAGAAATTGAACAATTTCATATCTTCTTGTAGTTTCATGTATTTGAACTTGAATCTTCGGCCTTTGGTTGAGTTGATTGAGGTCAAATTATTCAAGCTTAAGTTGAGTTCCTATATGTTTAAACTACCATAAACAACCCTTTCATGCTTAGAGACTTGATACTTTAAGAGTCTTTTGATCTTATAGGACCCACTCAAACTGGCTTAATGTTTGCTCTTAATTCATGCTTTTTGTTTGAATAATTCAAATATTTTTGGAGTTCAAAATAAAAAATTTGATTGATCAAAATGAAATTAGATAAAATTGTAACTGAATACATAAATAAAAAAAATAAGAATTCAAACTGGAATTAATAAAATAATCATATATAATTAATATTTTTTTTCAAAACATATACTCCTAACAAAAAATTCTAATTAAACATAATTAAAATTAAATCTTTCAACAAATTTGAAATTAAATAAGAAAAAATAATATAATAAAATAATTTTAAAATTTTAAAATAATCTAAGTAAATTCTCAAAATTAAATTTTAATAATTTTAATAAAATGTAAATAAATGTTTAAAATTAAAATTAAAATAATAAATAAAATAAATTCAAAATAAAACTAATTAAAATCCTAAAATATATTGAAATTAAAATTTAATTATAACAGAATAATAAATAAAATAAAATGATTCAATTTAATAAAAAATAGAATAACTAAAATAAAATTTAAATTGAAATAGAATTTTAAATGAAAAGATCTTCCTACCTATAATTGGATTAATTAATTAATATTTTTTTCTGGCCACATCATCGCCACCTGGGCCGCCCATCTAATTTGGCCGGCTAAGGTGGCTTCATCTTAATGGCTAGTTCGTTTGACTGCCAACTGACCTTGCCACCTCAGCGCCGCATCAGCACTTCTTTGCCTATAGATATCCCTGCTTGTTCGAAACTTTAAGGTTCGATTGTATTTAGTTCGCTGCCACCTCCATCAGTTCAATTCGCCTCCTCTTGAGTTGCGAGTGAGAGTTTTCTTCTTTCCGGATCGTCTGAGCCGTGAGGGTTCTTCCTCCTCTGATCGTTCGAGAACGAGGGATTTCACTTTCCTTCATATGCTCGTTCGAGCTGCAAGATTGATTTATCCTTTCTCCGATTATTCGAGTGTAAGGTTCTTCTCCTTCCTCTGGTTGTTCAGATCGCAAAGATTTTTTTCTCTTCTCTCCGATCAAACCACAAGAAACTTTAATCAAGTAAACCTAAACCTACCTGTATCTTTGTCTTGAATCATGCATTTTACTTTGGATTTTCTGTTTTAGTTGGATCTGAGTTCAACTTTGTTGAAATTGTTACTTTCTTTGGATTACTTTTGGGGCATATGAGTGATGACATACATTTCTCAAATTTCAAGTGGCTAGTTGAGATATTATGAATTGAAATTTTTTTTCATATATGGATTTACAAGAAACCTTTGGATAGTATTTTTGTTTGTGTTCCTTGAGAGAGAAATAAGATTCACAATTATGTTAGAGAGAAAAAACAAATCTCATTCGCGAACCAAAATTTCTACTAGAAAGAGAAAATAATGCACGTTGTTTTCTAAAATTGCAAGCCTACAGTAGCCCAAATGTCTGTGCATGGAAAATTGCTGAAATCGCAATGGTGTAGTGAACCAGACACCTACGCAGGGAAAAAATTGAGGTACAACAAAGGCTGTAGAAATTGATTCCGACGACTGATGGCGCCTGCATAGGGAAAAAACGAGGTACAACAGAAACTACAGGAATTGCCGGATGCAGAGAAGAATATAGAGAGGTCTCCGGTTCTGATGGCTGCTTGGAGAAGGTTCGGTTGGAAACGCAACTCCCCCTGACGCGTAGGCAGGGAAGAAAAGATACTGTAGGAGAAATTGACGGCTTGTCCGATCCATGACAGTGATATCTCCGACGAGATGATGATGAGGCGGGTGGCGGCATCGCTGGTGCCGTTCTCGAGTTCACTGAATTTGCTTGAAATGANGGGCAGGGAAGAAAAGATACTGTAGGAGAAATTGACGGCTTGTCCGATCCATGACAGCGATATCTCCAACGAGATGATGATGAGGCGGGTGGCGGCATCGCTGGTGCCGTTCTCGAGTTCACTGAATTTGCTTGAAATGATCTTGATAATGGTGCCAAATCCGGCTTCGAAGGAAAAATGAATAGCTGAAGGAGGGATGATCGGGATGAACCGGATCTACTGCCGAGGAAGAAGAAGATGCAGGCGATGAGCATCATGATGGCAGGGATAGCCAAACCTAGTGNTCGGCTTCGAAGGAAAAATGAATTGCTGAAGGAGGGATGATCGGGATGAATCGGATCTACTGCCGAGGAAGAAGAAGATGCAGGCGATGAGCATCATGATGGCAGGGATAGCCAAACCTAGTGTCCAACTCATATTGCTCTGGATATAGATAATGAAGGTGGAGGAGATCATGAAGCATGTCCATGTAGCAATATATTCAAAGCAGTATACCACAACAACCAATATAAATGTGTTTTTGCAAATTTGATATAGACCATAAAAAAATGTCATATTGCCTCTAGATCTGGTTTTGTTGTGAACTCTGCTTGGGCTATTATGCATTTGTGTTGTGATTCATACATGTTTAAGCATTACTTTCAAACAAGTTTCAACATTTGTGTTGTGATTCGACTATTATCTCTAGATCTGATTTTTTTTTTAGCTAGTATTTCTCTTCAATCATAAATATTCTTTTTTTCTTGTAAGTAGGAACAATGAATTATTTTTAAGTAATGAAAAAATAGTCCTCCGACTATTTACATGGAGTCATTTTAATCCTAGAACCTATACAAAATTTTATTTCTTACTACATTCTTAAAATCAGTACAATATTTCTACATATGCTTTGTTAATTTTGATGTTTATGGTTTGCATCTCTTTAGTGAAGAGTAAAATTTTGGCAAGTTGCATCTCCTTAGTGGGTGAATGATCAAGGACTTTGATTGCAGTTTATGTGACACCAGCACTTGAAGTGAAATTTTGGCATTGTTAACNTACAACATGACTTTTTATACCATTTTTTTTCAGAGCTTCTAGACATGACTAGCAGGTTCAAAGGTATAACTTGATATATTTTAAGGGCTTCAGTTTGATTTGGAGAGGAGCATTGAAAATAGATGGGTTTTGCATTGGTTTGAATTTAGATTGATGCACTTATTAGCATAAATACTGACTAATGTTAAATTTGTCAGTTTAGTTGACGAGCATGTTAGTGGTAAAAAGTTGAGTTTAGCATTTGGCGGCCTTGTGCCATTATTGTTACAGGCTCGACCGAAGTTTAGGATGCATGTCTTCCATCCTGGGGAAGGCCTGGGTGTTAATTACACATATGATTTAATGAGTTTGACTGCTTTTTGTTGGCTTGCTAATTGAGTTATTGTTGTTATGATTCTATTACAGGTTGATATTGGTTGATTTGAAGTTGGAGTTACCTTTAATCCAATGGTTTGTGATTTCAGGTTGGACATTAGCTTACGAGCTTGGAGTTTGGTTTTTTAACAACCAGAGGATACACTTTTAAGCTTATCCTGAAACTCTGGTTGAACCTTGTCTAGTATTGTAAATTTTAACTGCCTAAATGGATTGTGGTCATATACTTAGTTGGTATAGTTGGAATTTATATCATCGGCTGAATTATCAAGTCTTCTATTGTGATCTTTTTATTTGAGGGCTATTTTAATCTAAAAGATTATCTGCATGAATATTTGGATGTAATGATCAATAAATGCTTTTGAGGTTCCAATTTAGTTTTAGATATTGTTTATTGTTTTAGGTAATTTGAGAATTAATAGTTAAATTGTTGCTATTTAACCATTCAAATAATGCAAACAAATTTGAGAAATTTCAAACAATTCGAATAATTTAAACAATTCAAACCTACGAACAATTCAAATTAATTTTTAATAAATCTAACCAAACACGAAAAATAACTTCACGAATAATTTTGATCACGAGTTTATTTCAAACACACTAAATTTCAAACGAACCGAACATAAACACGAGCTTTGATCATTCATGTTCGGTTTGTTTACACCCCTACATCCAATATTTGATCCTTCAACTCTTGGATATGATAGGTTACGCACTCTTTGGTACACTTCATGTTGTTAGGGTCTTTATTTCGTGTTTCTTTTCCTCGGGCTACTTCTCTTCTTGTTTGTAGCATAATTCATACTCATTGCACCTTTTAAGATGTTGAATTTTGATTTAATTGTGAATCACACCCAAGAAATCGAGCGTAAATAATGAGAGATAGAGAGAGTGAGAGACAGAAAGAGATAATAAGACAATGAACAGTAATCTTTCATGTATTATTTATAAAATGATACTCCTATTTATAGAGAGGGTACAATATGATAATGTTATATTTTTGTCTTTCCTTTAAAGTGATTAGTGCTGAGATATTTCTGGTATTTTACATGTACGAGCTTATCAGCTCGCTGCTTTCTAGCTCGGTTGATTGAGCTTAATTAGCTTTCGGTTGGCAAGAATGGCTTGGTCGGCTGAGATCTGCTCGGTAGACTGAGCTTGGTCAATATCGATCGACTATGTTGTTTTGAGCTTGGTTGGTATGAACTAGCTCGGTCAATACAACCTGACTATCCCCATGACAAGGAGCCCCTAAGCATCTCTGGGATGGTTGAAGATGTTTGGGAATTAGATGTTCCCTTGGTTCGACTCTTCCTTGGTGGTTAGCGTTGATACTCTTTTGTCTCGTTTTTGGCTGAGTGGCTCCTTCTCATATCCTTCGGTCGTATTTGGTATGTCTTGTGGTTTGATCGGCTTTGGCCTTGCTACATGGGTCAAACAGCTTTGCTCGTTCAGATAAATGAGTCTCATGATCATTCGTCGTACTTTTCCCTTCTGAATTATTACATCTTTTCAGGATCAATGCTTACACATTTTTTATGTACAACTATATAATATTTGAGAATAATTGTAAAAAGTTTAGTCTAGATGTTAGATATATAAATAAATACGAATTAGATGATATGTATGTTAATGGTTCATTTTTATAATACGAAAATCTCTCTAACAAAAAATTAATTATTGATTGTTCTCTTAAAAAAAATGATTTGCAATGTTCGCACCATCAATTCCCCTCCCCACCAAACTCAAAAACTTGTCGATGACCTCCAAATCATGTGGAGCACAGAATTAATAGTGAGGCCTCAAACCACGATGGGCTAACAAAGCCTTGGACGCGTGGATGAAGCATATCTCTCCACGTCGATAACTGGCCCCACCATTCGTTTACGAGAGATTTTTGACCTTGTAAATTGATTTGGTATATTTTAATTTCTTTGTATTNTCCTCATACCACGATGGGCTAACAAAGCCCTAGACGCGTGGATGAAGCATATCTCTCCACGTCGATAACGGGCCCCACCATTCGTTTACGAGAGATTTTTGACCTTGTAAATTGATTTGGTATATTTTAATTTATTTGTATTTTCTTTAGAATAATAAAATAATTGGCTAATTGAATTAGACTTTCTTTTTTTTTCTCATTAAAACAAAAAAATTAATATCTCTGATAATTAATTTTAATATTTTTTTTAAATATTTTTTTTAATAATGTAATTTTCACAAAAATTCTAAAGAATAAAGAAAAAGAAAGCCTCACAATAATTAGGGTTGCTTAAAAGGTTTAGCAAAATGGAAATATTTTATATGAAAGTTGTTTGAAATGCTAAGTCCNATTAATATCTCTGATAATTAATTTTAATATTTTCATAATATTTTTTTAAAATATTTTTTTTTAATAATGTAATTTTCACAAAAATTCTAAAGAATAAAGAAAAAGAAAGCCTCACGGTAATTAGGGTTGCTTAAAAGGTTTAGCAAAATGGAAATATTTTATATGAAAGTTGTTTGAAATGCTAAGTCCTATTAGTGATAGCTACATATAAGGCTAATTAATAATGTCTGCTATTTATGATCAAAATTAGGAAGATTTACATAAATACCACTCAATTCCTTTGTATTTACATATCTAACACCAAAAAAATTGATTTTTACGTACATACCACCTTACCTATGCATGAAAAGTTGAATTTTGCTTCTTGAAGTTTAAAAAGTTGTTATTGTTGATGTGATATCAAATATATGGGAGGTATAAGTGTAAAAAAAATAAAATATAAATGTTGGATAATATAAATAAATAGGAGTTGGGTGGTATGTGTGTAAATGCCCCTTAAAATTAATTGAATATAATTGTCCCATGTGTCCAAATTAAAGCCGATAATTATAATTAGTCCGATAATTGTTATAATTTTAATCTGTTCGTAAATAAATTAAAGATAATTACCAGAAAATTCATCATTGCAGAATCAATTATTGCATTAAAATTATTTGATATAACTTTTGATTTATCTGTATATATTATTCGTGTTTGTGCAGACACGTGCGCTTTAAATATAGCTGTATTTATGATGCAAAATTTCTCATTGGTTATGTGAAAAAAAATAAAAAAAATAATAAAAATAATAAACGGTGGTATTTTTGTTCTTAAATTTTGCTAGGATGATTCTAAATTTATTAATTTTATTCTGACAAGGATGTTTTTGTAAATTGTGATTAATTATTTATATGTTGCACTCATTTCAAATAAATCCATTAGTATATGTTCTGATAAGAATTTATAATTTCCTAAGAATCTCGTCACATTTTTTGAGAAAAAAATGTTCAAATTCAAATAAAAAATCATCAAGAGTTTTGATTTTAACAAACATGTGGTCAAAATGATCGTCTCGACAAGATGAACCGAATGATACAAAAATTTTTCTAATTTGAGTCTGATCAAACTCGTATCAAGCCATGACACCACATTTAGAAGCTGGGGTAGTTAATTGTAGGGTCAAATGAACTCCAAATATTCGTATTTATAATCAAATCGAGTGTCTTGAGGAGATGAATTCGATGAGCCTAAGATCACTTGATTATGATGTTAGTAAGGCCCTCAAATCATAAAAAGTCTCCTATGATCAAGGCGAATCAAAATATGTCATTTAATCAGGTGGTTATGACAGTTATTGACTAAAATAACTAAAATGCCCCCCGCCCCCCCCCCCCCCCNATAAAAAAAAATAATAAAAATAATAAACTGTGGTATTTTTGTTCTTAAATTTTGCTAGGATGATTCTAAATTTATTAATTTTATTCTGACACGGATGTTTTTGTAAATTGTGATCAATTATTTATATGTTGCACTCATTTCAAATAAATCCAATAATATATGTTCTGATAAGAATTTATTATTTGGTATGAATCTCGTTGTATTTTTTTGAAAAAAAAATGTTTAAATTCAAATAAAAATTCATCAAGAGCTCTAATTTCAAAAAACTTATAGTCAAAACTAACCGTCTCGACAAGACGAACGTAATGATATAAAAATTTATTCAACCCGACTCCGATCAAATTCATATCGAGTCATTAAACTACATTTAGAAGCTTAGGATAGTTAATTGGAGGGTTAAATGAATTCCAAATATGACAGACTTATAATCAAATCGAGCGTCTTGACGAGATGAATGTAACGAGCTTAAGATCACTTGATTATGAGGTCATTAAAGCCTTCAAACCATAAAAATATATTTTATGCTCAATAGTCTTCAACATATGTCATTTGATTAGGTAGTTATGAGAGTTATTGACCAAATGACTAAAATGCCCCTCCTAGAGGGTATAAATAGACTCTATCTTCACTTGAGAGGAGAGAAGAAGTAAAAGTCAAATTCTAATGTTGTTCTAGACTAAAAACTCGTAATATAACTTAGAGCCCTTGTATCCATGATTGTTATTGACCGTCGTCTATGGCCCGGTGGACATCACCAGCCGTCCCCTGCTTGCCGCTGTTGGGAAACTCTGTTTGTTTATGAAGTATTCCGAAAATAAGTATCCAAAATACGATGAAATAAAATATCCTGAATATGTTATAATGAAGTATCTTGAATATGGTGTGATGAATAATGTTCTATCTTGACAAAAATTACTCATGATTGTTGTATTCAGAATGTGGTGACTTTCTCCGGACTCTTGAACTTTTCTATATGTCATTTGCTAACAAGTATTGTCTCTGATGTAAAATAATAAACCCGAGAGAAGGGTTACAACCAACAACCGGTATAACACTAACCACAACCTATGTGGTCAATTACTACTATAACTCCTCACTATGATATACGTAGCTAATTGTTGTCATTATAGTCTTCCACTACAATCTCTATGGTAAACTGATGCTCTTGAAGTGACTCACTACGACTTACGTGACTAATTGTTTTCATTACAGTCATCCACTACAATCTCTATAACCAACTAACACTCTTAGAGTAACTCACTATGATCTAGGTGACAAATTACTATTATAGATTCTCACCATAACCTACATGGTTAACTGCTATTATTATAACATTCTAGTGCAGCCTCTATAGCCACCTAATGCTATTGTAGCGAGCCACTATGGCCTATGTGGTCAGTTACTATTTCAGCTTCTCAATACAACCTATATGGCTAATTACTCGTTACAACCCAACTACAGCCTCTGTGGCCAATTGACGCTCTTACAACAACCCACTATAACCCATATGACCAGTTATCACTGAATCATCCCACTACGACCTAGGTGGCTAATAGTTGACATTACAACCCTCGACTATAGTCTCTCTGACCAACCGACACTCTTACAGTCACTAATTAGGGCGACCTCTCTGGCCAACATACACTCTTTTAGCGGCCTGCTACCACCTATGTAGCTAGTTACCACTATAGTTTCCCACTATGATTTAGGTGGCTAACTGTTGTCGTTAAGTATGTGATCAACTGCTGCATTATAGCCTTCCACTATGGTCTATGTGGCAATCTAATGTTGTTTTAACTACCAATTAAGTTGTCCTCTTTGACCAATCGACGCTAGTACAATACAAAATACGACCTATCAAACTACGACTTAAGTGACCAAATACGACCTATCTAACTAACTGTTATTGTATCCTTCGACTACAGCCTGTATAACCAACTATGAGCTATGTGGCTTACCGGTATTACAACTTTCAACTAAGATCTCTGTGACTAATTGACGATATTACAGTCACAGACTCTAGCATGTGTAGCAAACTATTGTCTTTATAGAAATCAACTACAGTCTTTGAAGCCACTGTTGTTATTATTGCCAGTAAGTATATTTGTTGTTTTCCAATTATTTTTATTAAACATGAATGACTACTTTACATATGTGATTATCAACATTATAATTTCATTTTCTCTAATTTGGAAGAAGAGTGGACCTATGTATTTACAATCTTATAGTGGATTACTTTGACAGGGCTAGGACCCGTGAGTTTTTCCCTATCATTGGTATTTTCACGTAAAAAATTTTGGTGTCTCCTTCGACTACTTTTTTTTTATCTGTGTGTGTGTGTTGGTTCTTCATGCAACGTTAAAACATTAAATTATCGCTCTATCGCCATTTTTCTTCCGACATGCACTAATACTAGTTAAGACCCATTCTATTTAAAAAATATTTATTAATATATTTATATATAACTTGTTAGAAAATTATGTATTGATTCATGTACATATCTTTATGATAATCTCAATCCAAAATAATGAATATGCTTTAAAATTAAGGGATTAGCTCAATAAATTACATTCTTATTACATAAGAAGGGGCGTGTGGCAAGCCATGACTCATTAGGCACATGCAATAAAGATTTATTTACATTGCAACATAAAACTAACATGCTTCAATTATTTGCCTTTTACAAAGCAGAGGAAAATGTGTTCCAACTTGTAGCATATTGATTAGAAATAAAATGAAAAATCCCAAAAAGAGCATAGAGAGAGAGAAATGATGGAGAGCAAGAAAATTATAATATAACAAATATTTTAAGGAAAAAGGCAATTTTTAAAAAAGGAAGGCTTGTACGACAGATTACTGGCTTGGTGAGAAATTGGAAGAGAAAGGGGGGAGAAAGTTAACCAAAAGGAAAAGTGAGGAATACGAGGCCTTGATACATACGTTTAAAAGAAGGACAGTGACAAGTTACCAATATGAAGTTTCAGAGCGATGATTTGTTCTCTAAGGGAAATTAAAAAGTGGAAGCAGGAACAGTGAGATAGACTTCACCCATGCCTTAAGCAAACTTCACCTCTCTCTCTC
>JXCR01105177.1:86387-105830 GCA_002079205.1 Phalaenopsis hybrid cultivar
CCCTCAAACACACCTTAATTGAACAAAAAATCTTTATTTTATATTGAATATGAATAAATAGAGAATGAGAATCTACAAAATACTAATAAACTACATTTTAAGACCACAATTCCTCCCTTCAAAAATCAAAATCATTAATGTTGCTAATACAAGTTGTCTTATTTTGTAACTTTTGTTTCAATAGGAGGAGGGATATACATCCTCTATGAAGATGTGAAGTCGTGCCCATATGAAGATGTGCACGTTTTATGGTCGATCCTCGTCGAATCACAACCAAAGGCTTTGCAGCTGCCGTCACCGTTGAAACAATGAGATGAATGGCTGATCTTCACTCATAAATAACTAGGGTATATCACAAATATATATAAATAATGAGAGAGTGCAATCTAAATATATAAATGTATATATTAGGCATCCATCTTTGGCTTGTATGTCTTGCTTCCTATGTTTCTTATGTGAGGATGCTCTGCTCAGAAGCCCCCCAAGCACTTGGAAGCATGACGATAGAGTGATTATTGCTTGTTATTGTATATATTAATATGATAAATAGAGGCAATACAAAAGAAATATGCAATGGAAAGAGTTGTTCTCAAAATTTTCATTACTATTATTAGGAGGATTTACATACATACTACTTAATTCTTACGTATTTACATATCTAATGCCTAAACTTCAATTTAATACATGAAAAAGATGTATTTCACTTTTATAAAGTTAAAAAAGTGATATTTTTGAAATGAAATGAAAGATTTGGACGGTATAAATGTAAAAACCAGTAAAGTTTGGATGCTAGATATTAATTATTTATGGTTAGAGATGATTTTAGAAGTTGTGAAGTCCTTTTTTATGCGTCCTTTTTATTGCATTTGAAACTGGTGCTTTGTCCATTTCCAAGTAGTTGGGGGGTTGCAGGCACTTCCTTTCCCCCACAGTGATGTCTTAAATAAACAGTAAATAATTTGCATAATTGCTAGAAAGCAACTCCACCATTCAATATATTGTAATAATAATTTGAATTACATATAATGAAAATGATATAAGATTTCAGTTAAATGATAGAAGGGAGAAGGGGACAAAGGAATTAATGGCCATANACAGCTCCACCATTCAATATATTGTAATAATAATTTGAATTACCTATAATGAAAATGATATAAGATTTCAGTTAAATGATAGAAGGGAGAAGGGGACAAAGGAATTAATGGCCATATTTATATCACTTGGAATTGTCCAGTTCTGCTTGCATAATATTATATCATGTTGCTGAAAGGGTATTTGGAAACGATTTTAATAAGACAGAAGAGCTCAACTGCCCCTAACAATTAAATAAATAAAGCAATATATATATATATATATAAATACATACACACACACCAAAAACAGAAAATTGTTATAATAACAAAGTTGAGGAACTGAAAATCAAATAAAAAATTAGAAAAAATCAAGAAGGATCTTCAAGGAGAGCTCCATCAAGAGTAAAAAAGTTTGCGGCATTTACATACAAATAGGGCTGTTAAAACGGCTCGTTGTTCGCGAACAGCTCGTGTTCGGCTCTTTAAGAAGCTCGTGTTCGGCTCGTTAAGAAGCTCGTGTTCGGCTCGTTAATTTGTTCGAAATATAAGCGAGTCTCGCTCGTGTTCTGCTCGTTTACACCCCTACATACAAACCACCCAATTCCTATGTAATTATACGTTTTAAACTTTACTTTTTACAATTATACCACTCAAAGATTCATATCACATCAAAAATTCCATTGTCTTAACTTTAAAGAAAGTGAAATACACCTTTTCATGCATAGGTAAGGTTTTGCTATGCATGTCAAAATTAAAGTTTAGATGCTAGATATGCAAGTACTTAGGAATGGTGTGATATGCACGTAAATCTTCAAAAAAAGTTTCCTCAATTGAGCTTTTTCATCAGTCTCATAAAGAAGATGGAAACTAATGCAGAAGCTTAGAGAGATCGAAATAAGCCGAGCCAATCATAATCGAAGATAACAAAGAAAAAAGGTACAGACTCTGTATCAATGTACTAAAAAATGTTCCCGTCTCAATATCAAGAAATTTAAAGCATTTCTAATTTGGGGCATTTACATGTACAACCCAGTTTCTATGTATTTGTATATCTAACATCTAAAGTATACTTTTTTACTTTTATACCGCCCAAATCTTACATATCACATACAAAAATACCACCATGCTAACTTATAAAAAGTAAAATACACATTTTTATGCATAGGTAAGACGTTGTGTGTTTGCAAAAAATAAAATTTTGGGAGTTAGACATNACTACATGATTAGGGATTTTAAAAGGACTTTTTGTTCGTGAACAACTCGTGTTCGGCTAGTTAAACAAACGAGCCGAACACGAAAGAGGCTCGCTTATATTTCGAGCTCAAAAAGTGTGTTTGTGTTCGGCTCGTTTACACCCCTACATACAAACCACCCAACTCCTATGTAATTATACGTTTTAAACTTTACTTTTTACAATTATACCACTCAGAGATTCATATCACATCAAAAATACCATTGTCTTAACTTTAAAGAAAGTGAAATACACCTTTTCATGCATAGGTAAGGTTTTGCTATGCATGTCAAAATTAAAGTTTAGATGCTAGATATGCAAGTACTTAGGAATGGTGTGATATGCACGTAAATCTTCAAAAAAATGTTTCCTCAACTGAGCTTTTTCATCAGTTTTATAAAGAAGATGAAACTAATGCAGAAGCTTAGAGAGATCTAAATAAGCTGAGCCAATCATAATTGAAGATAACAAGAAAAAAAGCAATACCGACTCTGTATCGATGTACTAAAAAATGTTCCCGTCTCAATATCAAGAAATTTAAAGCATTTCTAATTTGGGGCATTTACATGTACAACCCAATTCCTATGTATTTGTATATCTAACATCTAAAGTATACTTTTTTACATTTATACCGCCCAAATCTTACATATCACATACAAAAATACCACCATGCTAACTTATAAAAAATAAAATACACATTTTTATGCATAGGTAAGACGTTGTGTGTTTGCAAAAAATAAAATTTTGGGAGTTAGACATGTAAGTGCAATATAACTAATCAGTGGTTTATAGGCAAATTTTCCTAATTTTGCACCTTTATTTTGATTTGCCACTTGATAAGAGGAATCAAGCATAGGATTGAATTGCTTATTTATTTTATGTTGGAGTTCTTTCTCTCTTCTTTGCCCTCCCAAATCATTTGTATGCACCTTTTTCAATAGTCTACATCCTTTATTTGGCACTCTAATTCTATGACTTGGACTTAATGTTTTTCTATCCAAAATTATCTATGAGTAATAATAAAATCTTACTAGCATGAATAAGAAGAGAAAGAATAATGATTAAAGAGGAAAAAAATTTCATAGTATGAAGCTTTGAAATTTTACTTGATCGAGTAAAATGNAAGATCAAGTTTTTGGTTCTGTTGCAGAATAAGAAAACATAAGTGAGAAATATTATCAAAGTAATTGTTATATTGTTGCATATAATAAGTAATCGGGATTAGGGGTTCATTTGTTGACGTCACTTTTGGGTGAGGATTTTGGGTCATTCCTTTAGTGACTAGGATCTAGCCTTTGGACTTTTTTAATGACTATTTTAGCATCTTAGAAATGGTACCCACCTTCTCCTTATACATTTCAACCAAATCTCTATTCTCTATGTTGGTTATATATGTGATCAACAATATTTAATACAAAGATTAGAGATTACATAAGGGAACCCGGATGAGAATTCCTATAGGACCTATGGACCATAAGAAAGCCTTGCACTGTTCTACACATTTTTGGACTTCAATACATTACATTGTCATTCATAATCCCCATGATCATCATAAACATTGCGTTTTCATATCACAATGTTGCAATCATTATACACATGGGGCTGACCAAAATTATTTGAACACGGCTTCCCCTAAAACCCCCACTTGAATATTCTAATTCTTCAAAATTCCCCGAAACTGTCATTGAATCACAAAACCCACTTCAAACCATTTAAAATTATTATTTAGACCATTTAAACCCAAAAATTGCACAAATACCCAATTTTTCCCAAAAATTATCAGAATACCCCTCGACCACCAAAATATCAAATTTTCCAAACTCTCCCAAAGTCTCTGATAAGTCCTAAAAATCACACCAAATCATTTATTATGTCTTCTTGAGAATTTTGACTACAATGTTGTCATACTTTTGGACAACTTTTTGGCATATCAACACCAAAATAATTAATATTTAAAAAACGATTCGAGGATCATAAAACCTTACACATTGATCAAAAAATGACCCCGGACACTGTCATTTAACTCCAAATTTCTTTCTGAACCACTTAATGCCTATAAATCAACCTTTTGACCACTTTGACAAAAGTTGGCCAAAAATACGAAAATGCCACTCATGATCCAAAAATTTCCAAATCCTCCAAAATCATTTCAAAAACCCCTAAAACAAATTATTGACCATTCATTGGGTTTAATTGGACCAAATATACTCACTTTGAACGAAATCCCCAAATTGAGCTTAATGATTAATCAAATACCTGAATTTCAAATTCGCATCAAATTCAACATATAGATCCAATATCAATTGAATCCAAATCCATTTAATTGGATCATATTCAATTTCCAAAATGATTGATTGTGAAACAAAACTTTGATGAAAATTAAGTTTGACGCATTTTTCACCTGATCGTAGATGAGATTATCCAGATGACCCTGGACGACAAAACATACCACACTAGTGCTTCTGGAGCATTGATTTTAGCTACTAGGGACATTCATTTCACCACGATGATGCGTTCATGCAAAAATGCACGTGGAGTATTAAATAATAATAATAATATTATTATCATTATTATAAGGTATTATCCTTTTTTAACAAACCCACCCATGGCTCTCTCTCCCTCTCTCTCCTTTATCTCGCAAGCATGCTCTCTCTCTCCAACGCCTCTCTCCCTCTCGCTTTCTCTCTCTCTATATCTCAACTATTTCTCTTACAGTAGACATTAGAAAAATAAAAAAGTAAAAAAAATTCTCTCTCCCTCTCTCTCTCTCTCACGCCTCCCTCTCTCTCTCTCTCACTCCCACGCCTACAACTAATATAAATAAAAAAATAAAAAACAAAAAATCTCTCTCCCTCTCTCTCTCTCATGGCTCCCTCTCCCTCTCCCCATGGCCATAAAAGCTGGTTAAAATGAAAATAAGAAAAGATGAAGAGAGGAGGAGGAAGAGAGGAGAGCTAGCCAACTTCTTTTGGAGCCACCAAACCCACCTGCACTCTTGAGCAAAATTGTGCTCCTTGACCTGAGGAACACAACGACCATTAAATCCCTTACTGGAAGCCGCCACCATCACGGAAAACCCATCATGAAGCTCACGACCACCTCTCATTCTAGCCAAAAAAAACTCCCCAAAACTTCACCCAAACCATCCCATTAGCCTCTTAATGTCCTTAACAGACCAAAAAAATCATTTTTCATAATTTCCACGACTGTTAACTCCTCCAAGTGAAGCCAAGCAAACTCCAGAGAACTTCCAATCCGATGCAAAAATCACGTCAAATCGACACTTGGATATGCTCAAAGAAACCTACTTATTCAAACCTAATCGAGAACAAACCTCTTAGGTTAAGGCATATCTCTTAAATTGAAAAGATAATCCTTAAATTTCCTCCCTTCTAGATCAAAAAATAGATCACAAAACACCCAAATATCTATATGGATGTGATCTACTCTTTGAGCTGAACAAAATGAGCTCAAGAACGTGAAATTTGTTTGAGAATCGGAGGAGAACGAAGCCCGAGAAACTTCAGTCATCAATTTCCTCCTATGTGTGTCGCGGGTGTCGCACGAGGGAGAAGGACAAAATTTGGGATTATTTTTTTTTCTTAATTCCAAAAATTATGACTTAACTTCTAAATTACATAACTTTTTATAAAAAACTAAAAAAATAAACTAAAAGTTGATATAAACTCAAGGAAAGGAGAAGATTTTATTAAAATTAAAATCCCAATTTTTCACCAAATAAATATTTTTAAATTAATTTTTGAAGTTCCACAGTATTTAAATCATAAAAATTAAAATATAAATGAGAAAAATAGGAAATTTGGCAGAGATATTAAATGGCATTGGGGAATACTTCTCTGATTTTTCCAAGCCATCTTAATGTCTTTATATTTGTATTTTGATTTTTAAACAAAACAAAATATTTATGTAAATTAAAAAATAAAAAAAATTATAAAAATTGTAAAACTCTCTCTAATTGAACATTTGAGCCTAAAAAGATGTTTAAAAATTTTAAAATCAGGTTTAAAATAACTTTTATAATTAAAACACATTAATTAGGGTTCAGGTTTAATTTAGGGCTCAACTCAAGTTCAACCTAGGCAATTCTCTTTTGATCCAGTTTAACCTCATTACAGACCTAGTCAGCCAACCCAAGGATTGAGTCAGTCACCCATTAAGTTCAATTTTATTCATTTAGGGCTTTAGGCTAGCTTGTCATTAGACCAAGTTTAGCCTGGGTAAACTTAACCTTTAGCTGAGTCTAATTTGAATAGTTAGATCATTTTAAACTTGAGATTTAAGCCATCATATCATTTAATTCAAACTGAACTTCTTGGAGTTTAAGGTTAGTCAACATGAACTTTAGTTTATTTTAACCTACACATTAGGTTCATCATAAACTAAACTTTAAACTTAGGTTAGCCTTAACCTAGTGCATTAGGATTAGTGATCCTAAGCACTAAAATTAGCCAATCTAAAAAACTAGGATTAGTTAACCTAAATTTTAGGTTAGTTAACCCTAAAGCAATAGGATTAGTTAATCTAAACCTTAGGTCAGTTAACCCTAAACCAATAGGATTAGTTAACCTATGCCTTAGGTGAGTTAACCCTAAACCAATAGGATTAGTTAACCTAAGCCTTAGGTGAGTTAACCCTAAATCAAAAAGATTAGTTAACCTAAACCTTAGGTTAGTTAACACTAAACCAAAAGGATTAGTTAACCTAAGCCTTAGATCAGTTAAACCTAAATTAATAGGATTAATCAACCTAAACCTTAGGTTTGTTAACCCTAATCTAACCCTAATCTTTAGGTAAAACAAACCTGAATAATATCTTAGCCCTAAGCTAAACTTACCCTAAAACTTAGCTTAGAACCTAACCCATAGGTTGAACATAGGAGAAAATTTTAGGTATAAACTTAAACCTAAGTTAAACCTAAACCCCTAACTTGAACCACAATTACATTAGGATGGGTAAAATTTACATAAAACATATTAAAACTTACACTTAAACCAAATCTAATGTATCAAGGATTTAAAGCATGACTTTGAGGTTAAGTTAGCTTTAAAGTCATCAACATCACATAAATAATAACAACTAAACAAAAATAACTAAAATAATATACTTAAAATTTGACAACAAGATGTAAACAACCTAAAACATTTTAACCCTAAAATCAATAAAGTAACTCAAGGATTAAGCAAATCTTAATCACAAAGATCACATAACGGAACTTAAGCCTCTTTTCTATTCTAGTTTACAAAATCTTCTTGGACATTACATTCTGTGGATGTTGACAAGAATCTTTCGATCCTTGTGAGCAACCACCTTTCGAACTAAGTAAACAAGGGCACCCGGCGACCCAGGACGACGGAGCCATAGACATCTTGACCAGGTTGATACTAATTAATTCATTAAATTTAATAATTAATCTAATAAAATATTATTTGTTTTCTCTATTTGCTGCCTTATATTACAATACATGTTTTTTTTACTACTTTTATCAAACATAGAATGCATGTGTTAAGGACAAATAATGAAGCAATAAAAGTTGTTTAGATTAAGGAGAACCTATAAATCATAACACTAAGGAATAACTTAGCATAAGTGAACTTAGTCTTGGCCTAGGCTTGAACTTTACCTCCACCGCCCTTTAATTAATTCAGTGTAAAATTATTGAAATAAAAAAAAAACTTGAATAAGATAGGAGGACCTGAAGACTTGAGGATACTTCAACAAAGAATTTGGGGCAGACTTCGTGGGCAGCTTGTTCAAGATCGGAGGACCTGAACTTAGCCTTGGCTTAGACTTCATGAGCAGCTCATTTGAGATACTTTTAATAATAATATCGGAGGACCTGAAGACTTGAAGATACTTCAACAAAGAACTTGGGGCAGACTTTGTGGGCAGCTTGTTCAAGATCTTTCTTTAGTTTAAATAACAATCCTTATGATTCTGAGGCTGTTTTTTTTGACATAAAACCTCTCTTTTTGTTAGGCTTCTGCATAGTCCCAATATGCAGCATGTCCAAATATATTTTAGTATTCTGAGGCAGTCACTTAACGTAAAACCTCCTATATTTCTAGTCTTCATGTGTAAATCATCATTACACAAATCTAAGCCCTAATTAATAAAACTAGCAAGAGTTAACTTAAATTAATTTCATCCTAAATTGAGCCAAACATTAGGATTGTTTGGGGGATTACCAAAAACCTATTCTGGACCTTTAATCCTCTAGAATATAGTGTGAACCATGGATAATAAATGTAGAATCAAATGTCAGAAATCTTGTCCTCCATATAGTGTGAACCATAACTAAGCAATGCAGAATTGGATGTCAGAATTCTCATCCTCTAGAATATAGTGTGAACCTTTGATTCTACATTTATTATCCATGGTTCACACTCATGTAGATGGTCCCCTAGATCCATTGGTCCCAGGCTAGGGTTTAGCTAAGACTAATACATGAAGGACCCAAATTACGGAATTCTATTGGTCCATGGTTCATGTAGGGTGATTGACACCCCAATTTTACAAAAATACCAAACTTAATCATTTACCCCCAAATCCACCCAAGTTACAAAATTGCACTTGAATTCCCAAAATTACCCAAAATACTCAAATTTGCCCAAAAAAACATCTCAAACCATTTCAAACTACCTAAATTTCCCAAAACACCGCAAAATTTCCAAAATTACCAAAATACCCCTCATTTTGCCAAAATTACCAAATTACCCTTGGTGAACCAAATTGCCCCCAAAATCTTAAAAATCACTTCAAATGTCCCCAAAATCAATTTGAACCACTCTATTTAGCTCAATTTGATCATTTTGACATATTTTGACCAAAAACCCTAAATTGCCTTTAAACGCCTAATTACCCCAATTTACCCTCAATGTCCACCAATTTATCTCAATTTCTCCCAATTTTAATTATAAACTCAAATTAATCATAAAGAAACTTGATAATAACCAAATCTAAGCCCATTTTACAACATTTGAATCCAATACCTAAATTAAAAAGCCCCACTTTGACCCAAAATCAAAATCTCACTGAAATTGAACCCTAAATCTATCCAATTGCCTCAATTTTGCATCAATAACTCTTTACAACACTCCCTCATATCGTATTGATCCTTCAATTTGACTTGTTCAAGCCTCAATTTCACTCAAAATCAACTTGGACCAAAACCCCCAATTTTGCCCCAATTTGACCATGTCCCCAAATTCAACAAAACTAAACCCCATAGCACTAAAATTTCCATTCAATTTCTATCTAAAACTCTTCATGACAATCCATAGGATCAATTTTAATCATAAATTTTTCCCTACCTAAACTCTAGCCCAACTCAAACCCAAGTCTAACTCACATAATTAAACAAATGACTGAAATCCTTCATATTGAACTTCCAAATCAATTTAAAATTACTCCAAATCTTTTCAAAATCTGTGTGACAATCATCTACACCAACTTGATCAATCAATTCAATTCAATTTCATGGCTATTCCAATCCAAACCCAACTTCAAGCCAATTTGACGCAAATTGAACTCATGCACCAAAATTAACCAAGCCTTGCCAAATTGACCAAACTAAAGCCTCTACAACCACCTTCTAGACCCTAGTGACTAGGCTAGACCCACTTAGCCCACCCTAGGTGAGCCATGGACTAAAGGTCCCCTAAATTAAGGGATTTGTTTTGTAAATTGCTTAAGCCAAACAGATCTTTGCCAAAACCCATCACCAACCCAAATTAATTGTTGTGTCAGATTCTCCTGAGATCCCTAAGGCACCTGAGCACCTCCCCTACCTGACTAGCTTCCATGCCTTATTACAATCCCAATTACACCTATCCAAGCTGGTTAGCTCCAATTGGCTTTGGCACTTTTTAGCCCTCTACCTAAGAATTATTTTGTAGCCACTAATTAGCACTAGTAGCCACTCATTCCCCCTCTATTTATGCCACCTCCTCCATGGACAAAACATGAACTAACCAATTTCCTTGGGGAGACTATCCAATTGCTTCCAGACACTCTCCAAGAACTCCTAAGTTCAAGCCCACCACTTTTCCCCTCTAGATTCCCTAGTGAGAGCTCAATTTTGAGTTCAAAATTTAGGGAAAACCAAGACAGATTTCTTCACACCTCCACACTCCACCAAACTTCAATTAATTATTCACAAACCATCCCTTGAGTGAGAGAAGCTGATTCCCCACAAAATCCCCATTACAGAGAGCCTGTAGCATTTCCCTAGACCAACACTTGAAATCAGCTTTGGTTGAAATCATACCTAGATAATTTAATTATATAAATTAAAATAACACTTGGAAAATTATGGAATAAATTTTAATAGGCTTCTTGTGGTAAGAGAATCTTAGGAAAAATATTATAATGGTTTGAATAATTTTGTACATTTTTTATTTAAATAAGTGTGTATATCTTGTATTAATTTATGCGAATTAAATATTGATAACAAAATGACAAAATCAACTCCACACTATGCATAAAAATCATGTTAACCCACTATACAAATTTGGAAATTATTTGATTAAGCTTAAGCACTAAAGTTGATTTTATAAGAAACATTATATTTTTGTACAAAAATAATTATATTAAATTAAATACACAGAAAAATTATGAAAAGTGGTTTTTTGAGCTCCTTGTGATCAGGGGCAAAGTGATATTTCTCTAACCTAGGGAAACCTCTAATAAATTTTTCTAAGTATTTCTCTCATAAATCATGTACTTTTTTATAAGTATTTCTCTGACCTATGGGAACCTATAATAATTTTTCTCATGACAAAAAATATTACTTTAATTGATTAAATAAATGAATATTGAAAATCCTATTTTCTAGGTTTAAATAATTATTTAAATTAAATAAAATTTTGAAAAAACCACATTTTCTCCTCTCATGTTTTAATTGGCCCCATGAGCAGGGTACTCTAAAATCTTCAAAGTCACTTGAGTTATGGTTAATGAGTTATGAATTGAAGAGCCCCAAGGGCAAAATGGTAATTTTAGATTTTGGTGTCTTAATTAAAATTTAGGATAAACTAAAGGGAAAATGGGTAATTTTGTTCTTAATGAATTTTTTTGGATGATTAAAACACAATGGGTTAAAAGGTAGAAACCAATTTGCTACCTTTCCATGATAAGAATAAAATTATAACTTGTTAAATTATCAGAACTTGAAAGTTGATCAAAATAAAATGATTCACAAGTGATGGACTTAACTTAGGAGGCTGATTGTTCACTTATTTTAAGGCCAAAATTGGAATGTTATGATCTTTCAATAAGGATATGTATCACTTAAATTTAAAATCTTAATGATTGCCACCTTATCTCCATGAGATTGTTAAGGGCTTGGTAGTGATCTAGACTTGATAGTTGAATTCATTAAATGGAATTTAGGAGGATAATATGATTGATGATAAACACCTTTAAGCGCTAGAAGTCCAACTTTAGTGGTGGGTACAAAATCTTTAATGACCTAAATTTGTCTAAGGGGCATCCACTCTATAAACTTTAAGTGAAGTATCAACTAATCAATTGAGTACCCTGTCTTTGGGATGATTAAAATGTCAGGGTTTACTAAGTACTGGGATGATTTTTAATTTGACTTGGGATGTTTGAGCTATATGATAAGTTCAAAATGAACTCAAATGTTTCAAGAGATCTTTAAGGAAGTTCTGGGTCATTCCCTGAACACTTTGAAATCTCTTGGATATTTTGAAGGGTAAATTGAATTTACTATATTTTTTTCTAAGATCATCCACTAAGATCTTTCGGGACTCAATAAGCCATAGTTCAGGGTTTGTTAGATACACCTACAACTATTCTTACTTTCTATAAAATTATATATACATGTTGTGAAAGCTAATGTTTCAGCAGGAATGTCAAGAAGATGATAAGTACGTTTTTATAGTGTTATTTAATTTCTGTCATTTTATTTTCTGTAATTTACCTTCACTGTAGAATATTATAACTACTTGGTTGTGCACTTTCATTTATTTGCAAAACAAAACAACTTTTCAAAAACTAATCAACCTTTTTAAAAATCTAAAACAAATTATTTCAAAAGTAACCATAAATCCTTTGAAATGTCACGAAACATAAAACGTCCTTTTGAATTTATGGGAGTTTCTTAGAGGAGGTAACCCACGGTTGCTAACGAGGTCTCCCTAGTTTAACAGGGTTTCACAACTCATTTAAGCTATGTAAATTCAAAATAAAATAGTGGTATTGGAATGAGGGAGCCATGGGAACCTAACTGGTGTCGCTCTAATCAACTTTAACTCCCCCATGATTGAACTTCAACTTATCATTTAAACCTTTAAACCTCAGACTTTAGGAGTGTTACTTCGCTAAGGAGCCTGAAGCTAACTTTGTGGTCAGGCTTCTACAATAACAATCTACAACAGCGTGAGGATCTGCAATTACATATCTTTCTTTAGAAATAAACAACAATCCATAGAATTTTGAGGTTATCTTCCTAGTGTGACATAAATCCTCAACTTCTCTATAGGCCTTTGTATGGCTCTACTATACAATTTAAGCCTAAACTTGTTTTAGGATTCCTAGGTTGTCATTTGTCACAACCTAAATCCTCACATTTTTCAGGCTATTTGCGAGACTGTCTCGCATAAATGTAAGCCCTAATTAATGATATTGTGAGGATGAAATACTTAATTCCTTCTCGAAATTGCAGTTGAACCATAGGATAGCTTGGGAATTCACCGAGGTTCTCATCAGGATTCATGGTATCCCTTAGTTCTTCTTCCTTTGGATTTTATAAAAAAGTTTCAAATTTGAGTCATTTTCCTTTCACACCTTCTTTATCTGATCTTTTGAAAAGTCCTATCCATTAAAATTCTTGAAGACAATATCTCCTGATTTTTATTGAGAGTTTATTTAGGTGACTTCGATTATTTAATATGTATTCAACTATAGGGGCTCGCCCTTATAGAAAACTTTTAAGATCCCAAATTAATATAAACCTTATTTAATTTTTCAAATTAAATAGGGAAACTTGTTAGTCAACATAAAAATAATTTTTCACAACTTAAACGGATGCCATAAATTCATTAGTTTATTTAATTGAGTCTTATCAGTGAGTAGTGTATTTATACTTCGGGATAGATGCATTACTTGCGGTATTAGGCTCTTTTATTTAAACTACTGAGGATAGGAGATTGGTTTGGTCTTGTATTTTCAAAACTTAAAATACTACTTTTGCCCAAGTTATATATATATATATATATTCTTTTTCTTAAGTAAGGAGCCTAGCTCCAATTCATTAATGAAACCAAATCAAAATACAAGGGGAATGAAAAAAAGGTGACAGGAGAGGGCCTATATGAAGGAAGGCAACCTCTCAAACCAACAACAGATGTTATTTGATATAAGGGAGAGGCAACAGATCACTGGATAAAAGAAAGTCCAGTGGGGGAGGAATCCTTCTGCTTACTAAAGGTTCTTTAGTATAGAGACCCCTTCTATCCAGCCAATTGGATGGTCTATTTCCTTCTCTGTGTATATGGGAGAACTTGATAGAGCAAAATTTAAGCAATTGATGAATACCAGAGATCCAGCTGATTAAATTCCATGGGGTATCAGAAGACCCATGGATTATGTTAATAAGTTGCAAGGAGTCAGATTCTACCCATAGCTAATCTAACAGACATGATCTGGCTAAGGTGATGGCCCAAAATATAGCTTAACATTCTGCTTCAAGGGAGTCAAAAACTTTAATAGGAGATTCAAAATATAAGATACATTTCTTCTCATGATTCCTGAATACCCCACCAATACCACCAGATTGAGATTTGTGGCTGCCATTAGTGTTAATTTTGGTCCATCCAAACTTTGGGAGGGTCCAACAAATTGTCAAAAATTTGATATTGTGTGGCTTGAGAGAAGGACCAATCTCCAACAGAGCCTCAAAATTTTTAAATTTAATTAGTTTTTGTATAAAAGCAATATAGTTGAGACCCACCCTCGTAGGATCTAGATGGGAGTTGTCATGTTTTATTTTGTTTCTATCCATCCAAACAAACCAAGCCACAATGTTGGGGATGTCCTGAAGATTAGATCCCCTCCAATCAGACCAGCAAATATAAAAAACCTTCCATGTTAGATTCATTGTTGGGATCCTGAGTTTACCATTCACAAAAGACCAAACTTCCTGTACCCAGGTGCAGTCAAAGAAAAAATGGGTAATAGTTTCCTATTGGGACTGGAAAAATGTGCATCTGGAAGGACCCCTCAGACCCTTCAATTTCAAAATATCATCAGTGGGAATCAGTTTTAAGAAGAGTCTCCATATGAAAAAAGACATGGATGGGGTGAGAAATTTATTCCAGATTGTATGACCCCAGTGTACCACCAGTTGGGGAGGCTGAGAAGGGATTGGGTTCTTTTTTATAGCTATTCTGCCTTTAACTCCATGTTTTACAAACAGCTTCTGAATATTGGATAGTTGAGAAGGGCTGCAGAAAGGAAGAATTGGAGTAAGGTTCCACTTGCCATGAACCCATATGTCTTTCACAAGCACTGGAGCAGCTGGAGCAATCTGATCCTGAAGAAGGAAGCCTTCCAAGGTCCAATTGTCCCACCAGATGTTAACCAAGCTCTCACCAATTTCCCAGACATACTATTGTTCAGCATCCTTCCTAACATTTAACATCCTTTTCTCAATGGGGGAATCCCCTATACCCACAGAGATTTGGGTGGGGTGTTGATACTTGCAATATTTGCCCCAAAGGAATTCAGTCCATAGGGAGGACTGAGATCTAAATTTGAGCCAGAGTCTGCAAAAATTAGTGTGCATAATATGGGAGAAAGACTTGAAGCCTAACCCACCCTCCTCAAAGAGTTTACACACCTTAGCCCAAGAAGTCCAGTGTTTTTGCTTCCTATGGCCAGCCCATAGGAATCTATTAAAGATCCCTTCTAACAATCTCTGAGAAGACTTTTTCAGAATGTTCATTTGCAGTAGATAGGATGGTAAAGCAGATAGAACACTTTTGAGGAGTGTGATCCTACCCCCATTGGATAAAAAGGAATTCTCCCATGCTTGCAATTTACTTTGGACCTTGTCAATTATGTGATCAAATTGAATGTTCTTAGTTCTTCCTTTGATAAGAAAAGCCCCTCGATATTTCATAGGAAGATGACTGTTTTTGAAACCAGTGAAATCAGTAACCCAGGACTTTAAATCATTTTTGCATTGCTTACTGAATATGGAGATGCACTTCTGTTTATTTAATTTCATTCCAGAAACATCCTGAAAGGTCTCCAAATTTTGCATGAATAGTTTAACAGCAACTTTGGAAGCTTTTGTAAAGATAATGAGGTCATCAACAAAGGCCAAATGATTAATTAAGGTGGAAGATCTGTGGCTATAAAGTTTCCTGGATGCCAACTCATTTAAACTTCTGGATAAGTAGTCAAAAGCTAAGATAAAAATAGTAGGGGAAAGGGGGTCACCTTGTTTTATACCTCTAGAAGCACTGAAAACCCCATAAGAAGATCCATTGATGAAGATAGAATGGAAATTATTGGACAGCCGTCTGTTGATTAGAGAGACAAAGGAGGGTGAGAAACCTCTAGCAATCAGAACCTTTTCAATGAACTTCCAGCTGATAGTATCATAAGCCTTTTTGATATCCAATTTGAAAATTAAGTTGCCTCCTCTAGTGATTTTTTCCAAGTCCAGTACCAATTCTTGGGCCAAAAGCACATTATCAACAATGCTTCTATCCTTGATGAAAGCAGACTGATTCTTTCAAATGAGCTTGTTTAGGTGAGGTTGTAATCTTTGGACCAAGACTTTACTGATTATCTTGGAAATGATAGAAGTCATTTGCAAGGAGTTTTATCCTTGGGAACCAGTGTAATGGTAGAAGAGAAAAAGTATTTAGGGAGGTCAGCCCCCCAGAAGAAACTTTGGGCAGTGGCAATAACCTCACCCTTCACAATAAGCCAGGCCTTTTTGTAGAAATCAATAGTAAAACCATCAGGACCAGCCACCCTTATGCTGTCAATGGAGTTTAGAGCTTCCCAAATTTCTTTTCATCAGGAATTTTAGTAAGAGATAGACTTTTAGTGAATTCCTTTTCCTTATCAAACAGTGTATCATTAATGGCTGAGTGAAATGATGAATTTTGTCTGAACATTTTTTGGAAGTAATGTACAGCATCATTAGCAATTCTCTCAGCATTAGAAATCCAGTGACGCTCCTGAGAAAGGATTTTGTGGATTGTGTTGTTTTTCCTCCTATAATTAATGCAAGCATGATAATATTTAGAGTTTCTGTCACCCTCAGAAAACCTGGTTTTATTTGCCTTTTGAGCATAGAGAGCCTCTTGCATGTTGATCAGATCCAATAAGTTTTCATTGGCTAACTGAAGGTCCATTTCAGACCCCATGTCAGAAGATAAGAGTTGTTCTAAATGCAAAACATTTTGTTCAGCTTCAAGGACTTTCTTATCAATGTTCCCCACCACCTCCCAATTCCAATTTGTGAGATGTTTGCTGACTTTTTTTTGTAACATCCAAAGCTTGATACTTGGTATGTGATGATGGACATCATTCCAGGCCTTTGATACTTGATTAATAAAATCCCCATGCATTGACCACATGTTAAGATATCTAAATTTGGATTTAGTTTTAGAAGAGGATGAAGAAATTTGAATAAATGTCTATGATCAGACCCACTCATAGCCAAGTGTTGGATAGAAGTATGTAGGAACTCTCTAAACCAAATGTCATTTACCAAAACTCTATCAAGCCTTTCCCAAATCTTCTCCCTTCTCCAAGTGAATTTAGGGCCTATAAACCCCAAATTAAAAAGACCAGCTCAGTGAATGTTGTCATTGAAAGTGTTAATTAGATTAATATCAGGAGATCTCCCACCCTTCTTCTCACTAGGTGAAGAGAGGCTGTTGAAATCACCCCCCACTAATCAAAAATCCCTTATAGAGGTACTGAATTCTTATAATTGTTGTCATAGGTCCAGCCTAGCAGTTGTTGTGCAACCAGCATAAATGAAGGTAGCAAAACCATGATAGTGACTGAAATTGAGCTGCAAATGGATATATTTGTCTCCTTCTTAAAGAATAGTGCATAGGACTTCCTTTCTGCAAAGAAGCCAAATTTTACTGTTAGTGTTTATAAGAAGCTGAAAACCAGGGAATTTCCTCACAAATCTGTCAACATTTTTAGTGACCATTGGTTCAAGTAGAGCAATGATCCAAGGTTTATACATCCTATTAAGAGCAAGGATTCTATTAAGGGATTTGGGATGTGCAAGTCCCGTAATATTCCAAAAAATTAGATTCATTAACAAATAGAGGTTGATTTTCCTCTTCTCCTAGTTCTAATAGTGTTAGAAGAAAGAGGGGGAGGGGCATCCTCCAAAGAAGATGAAGAGGAGAGTAGGTTCTTTAATTCCAAAGGCATTTTCTTCTTTTTTGTTTTTTGGACTTGCCATCCATCTTCAAGATTCTTAGCTAATTGCAAAATTAAAGGGTCTTCCTCTGGTAGCTCAATAATTGTAGTCTCTTGATCAGCAAGCAGTGTAGAAAGTTCAGTACAGAGAGTTTGTTCAATTTGAGTAGAATGTGGCATAAGGTGGAGGTGCTCAGTTGGCGGTTCATGATTAATTTGGGGATTGGGTACCACACTCTCTTGTGCCATATCTTGGGGTAGCTCTTGTTCAGTATCAACATGGCCTTTTGTCCCAAGCAACTCAGGCACATTAACAACACATTCAGCAGCAGTAGGTAACTCCTTATCATGTGGTTCAAAATCCTCAGGTTGAGGTATGGGGATCTTCCTTCTGAGGTTTGGATGGAGTCTGAAGCATTTCTCATCAGTGTGGCCAAACATATTGCAATGATGACAAAATTAAGGACTTTGTTCAGCTATGATTTTCTGTCAGTAGCCATTATGCTCAGTGCCTAACCAAATTTCCTCCATAGCTGCTAGAGTAATATTTCTTTCCACCAAGATTCTGGCTACAGAAGGTCTAGATAAGTTGAAAGTGAGGGCATCCAATTTCAGAGGTCTTCCCAAAGTTTTTCCAATATTGAAAAGAACTTTGTGGTTGAAAAAAGTGTAGTTTAAGTTCAGGTAACTTAAACCATATGGGGACAATGGGAAGTTCTTTGTTGAGATCAAATTCAGGAGTCCACTTTAAAAGCTTCATTGAAATTCCTTCAATAAAGATAGATTGTTTAGAGAAAATTCTAGCATGGTCATCCTCCCTTGAGAGATTAATAAGTATGTGCCTACCATCAAGTAGGCCTACTTTCCAAGCCCCTTTGAATTTTAGTCCATCAAAATATCTTCTCACAGATTCCATCTTAGGATGGCCAACTTGGAATTTACCAATTAAGGAGAATTTTTGACATTTAGTTAGACCATTTAGGTCCTCTTCAGTAAAATTGATAGCTAATTTCCCACTTTTCTTGCATATGGGTTTGAAAAGAGGGTCATTACCCTCATGATATTCTTGAGGAAAAACCAAATCATCAGGATTCTGCACTATCTCCTGACCTTTCGCCACAATGTCAGCAAAAGTAGCTTTGGCCCACTGAATATTGGTGGAAATGTCAATTGGACCTGACATCACTGAAGGGGTTTATCAGAGATAGATTAACCCAAAACAGTCCTCAGCCAGTGGAAAACTAGAAGAGCCCAACCTCACAGCAGGTAGAAAGCTCCAAGCAAACAGCCAATCAAGTGAAGCAGAAACACAATAAGGCTAAGCAATAGAACAGTAAAGAAGAACCTTTTTAGAAATATAGAAATATAGAAAGATAGAAAGATAGCGGACCCTGAGATGTCAAAACTGCCAGTGAGATGTTAAAGCTAGACCAACCCCACAGTAGGTAGAAGGCAAACAAAGGAAAACTATGTGCAAAGCAATGGAACAGTAAAATTTTGAAAAAAACCAGAACCTGGGAAGAAGTAAAAGCTTTGAGAATCGTAGAACTTGCAAGGTCCAGTGATGAGAAGAGAGAAAACCAGTTGAAAGAAAAAAGGTAGCAAAGATTAGGCCATTTACAACAGCATATGTATATATATATATATATATATATATATATATATATATATATATATATATATATATAT
>JXCR01105177.1:106085-161975 GCA_002079205.1 Phalaenopsis hybrid cultivar
TATATATATATATATATATGTAAATTAAATTAAACCAGGCATCGGGATTCCTATTCCGGCAACCAGCAATAGTCTAGATTCTTTTATCAATTTGTTCTAGAGATTGGAGCTAAGGGTTACTAGTAGGTCTTATAGAGAGGGCACAGTAGGTAATCTAGAGGTGAGACTAGAAGCTACCCAACACTATTTTACATGTTGACACTAACTTTAGACTATTCAATGTTCTTCACACAATTTGAAAGAAGTAAAGAATAGGTATGCTCTTATTTTTCACAATACCACATTAAAGTTTCTAAACAATTTTGAAATCCTACACTGATTATGAATTATTGGCAAGGAGAAAGTCTATTTTTAAATATTATCTAAGTCATTACATTTAATTTTCTTGCATATTATAGAATTTCGTAGAATTAATTTTCATTTTTAGATATTTATTGTAATCTTAAGTAAAGTTTTCTTAAAGTTAAAATTCATGTATTTCATTTCATTATTTTCTTTCCTCGCTTCTCCATGGGATCGATATTGGAGTTTTTAAAGAAAGCTCTATATTACCTGAAACAATATGTATGTTTACATAGTACCTCTAGTGAGAAAACTATTTTAATCATATTACATCTATTCTCACTAGCCGCTAAATATAAATTGGGTTCAAGTTTTTAGCATATTAAGGAACATGAATATCTATGTGATTGTGGGCCGAGTCAAGTTTTTAACATTGTTACCAGGGAAGCGATGAAAAAAAGAAACTTTAAAGGAAATATCTTTCTCAAAATTTTCTTTGAAACTTTATTTTTTAATTGTAAAATTACTAAAAAAATTTTAGTTTTTACTTACTTGAAATTTTCAAAAATTACAAAAAAAAATTACAAAAATAAAAATTATATAAATTTATTTGCAAAAAATAGAAAAAAGAAAAATATTTAATTTTATTTTATTTGGATTATTTTAGTATTTTATCTTTTGAATTTTACTTTTTGTATGCGAAGTTGGGGATCTTAAGGTTTAATACCCTACGATTTTGAATTAGAATGATCTATATAAAGAATTCAAAAGTAAAAACACCTTCACAAATTTTAAGAAATGACAATACATCACAAAATAATATTGAAACTTTTACTAATGAAAATGAACATCAAATTTTACAAAGACCTTTAAGAGATTATGCAAACCCTACATCAGATGAAATTCACTTAAGTATTCAAATTTATGTTGTAGTGACTAACTCATTTGAACTTAAACCTACAATAATACAAATTGTGCAAAATAATCAGTTTGGGAGAACACCAACTGAGGATCCTAATTTACATCTTACAAGTTTTCTAGAACTTCGTGCTACATTCAAATGTGATGATGTATTGAATGATGCGATTAGACTTAGACAGTTTTCCTTTTTCTTTAAGAGATAAAACTAAGATGTAGTTTAATTTTTTAGCACCTGGATCTATTAAAACTTGGGGATATATGGTCCAAAAATTCCTGGTTAAATATTTTCCTCCTTCAAAAACTGCTAAGCATAGAAATGATATTACTTCTTTTATGGAGTTTGAAGGGCAGTCGATTTATGAGGCTTCGGAACAATTTATGGAACTCCCTAGAAAGTGTCCATATCATGCTTTACCTGACTGTTTGTTAACCTCACTTTTGGTTTAGGTCTATATTCTTCCTTAGTAACCTAGGGTATAGCATAGAACTTTCCTGTTGACTATTCTTAGATGACTAGAAATGGAACCCCCACTATTAGAAATTCTAAACTCTTTATTGCTCAACTTGAACTTCCACGTATTGGTCCTGACCTCTAGCACTTAGCAGGTGGAGTCAATATGGGGGAGCTCAAGGGGCATCCCCATAAGACTACTTGGCCTTAAGTTTGACCCTGGGTGTTGGTCTGGAGCTAGTTTACTCACTTAAACTCACTTGCATACTACATCCCACTCACAACCCTAAACCCAAATTTGTTGGCTTTGAACCCTTTATCTTTTGGGAGACTCATGTAGATGGTCACCTAGATCCACTAGCCCTAGGCTAAGGTCTAACCAAGACTAGTACATGAAGGACCCAAAGTAGAGGATGGTCCATAGATCAAATTGGGTGGTTGGCAATCCAATTTTTTCTCAAGTACTCAACTTAGCCTTTTACCCCCAAACCTTAAATTTGACTAAAATCCTTAAAATTACTCAAACTACCCAAGTCTATTCAAAATTATTTCAAACCATTTCAAACTACCCAAATTTCCCAAAACCTCCAAAAGTTTTCAAAATTACCAAAATACCTTTAATTTGCCAAAATTACAAAAATACCCTTGGTTGCCCAAACTTTTCCAAAACCCTCAAAATCATTTTGAACCCTTCAATTAAACCCAATTTTCCCAATTTGATCATTTTGACCAAAACTCCCAAATTGCCCCTAAAGGCCCAATTTCTCCAAATTCACCTAAAATGTCCCTCAATTTTATCCCAATTTTCCATAATTTCAATTCTAAACTCAAATTCATCATGCCTATGCTCATTTCAAACCATATTCAAGCTTAATTGACCCATGCTTTGAGCTCAATTTTGATCCAAACAAACCCCCAATTTTGACCATATGACCCAATTTCACCCAATTGAACCCATAGCCCACTCAATTGCTTCAATTTGGATCCCAAACTCTTCCTAACATTCCTACTAATCAAATTAATCCCTTAATTGACCTTTCTAGAGCCTTAATTCCACCCAATTTCAACCTAAATTCAAAATCCTTAAATTTGCCTCAATTTAGCCACATGCCCTAATTCCACTAAATTGAATGCCTTAACTCTAAAATTGGTGCCCAATTGATGTTGAAAACTCTTTATGACATTTTCATAGACCATTTTGAGCCATCAATTTGGTCCTATACTGACCTTATCTTAACCTAAACCCAAATCCAACCCAATACCCTCAAATTGACTAAAACACCAAATTCCTCTAAGTTGAACTTCCAAATTAACTCAAAACCACTCCAATTCTTCTATAAACTCTCTTTAAAAATTATCTACATCAAATTTATCAATAAATTGTGCTCAACAGCATGGCTAACCCAATCCATACCCAACTTCAAGCCAACTTAACCCACATGGACCATTTCAGCAAATTTAGCCTAACCAAGCCAAATTGGCCATCCAAGGCCACCATAGCCATAAGGTGCACCCTTTGGACCTAGCCAAACTCTCTTGAACCATTCAAGGGAAGCTATGGACTAGTGGTTCCTTAAATTAAGGGATTTCTTCCCATTTTTGGGTCTAAACCAAAATATCTCCACCATCATGCCAAACCCTTAAATGTTAATCATAATTAACCCTCCCACTAGCTCACCTGCCACCTGACCACCTCCTCTACTTTGGCCAACCACCCTAGTCACTGGAAAAACCCAAAACTGAGAGCTACCTCACCAAATTGAACCTATCCAAGCTATTCAACCTCAATTGCTCATTGGAGCTCTTCTGCTCTCCACATAAGCAGCTTATTGCACCCATTAATTAACCCTGAGCTCCACCCCAAGCCCCTCTACTTTAAGTTCACCTCCTCCATGGACAAACAAGGGAGTGCACCAATTCCTTGGGGAAACTCTGCCAAATTGCTCCCAGAGACTCTCCAAGACCTCCTCAGTCAAGCCCACCATTTTCCCCCTCTGGTTCCCACTGTGAGAGCCCAATTTTTAGCTCAAAATTTCAGTTCCAATGAAGATAACTTTTTCCACACCTCCAAAGTGGACCAAAATCTAATTAATTGTGCCAACACCATCACTAGAGAAAGTGGAGTTGATCCCCCACCAAAGCCCCCTCTCAAACATCCTCTAGCATAGCTCTATACCAACACCTGAAATCCAGTTTGATCGAATTCAAACCTAGACAAATCACCAGGGCCTAGGAATTAATCTGGAGGTTCATTGGACTCAATCAAAGTTGCCACAACCATTATACTGAGGCCTACTCTCAGACAAATGTATTGAACTTTAACCCTAAATTGAGCTTCTTTTTATTCTCCATATGTATTTACTATATTTCATATCATATAAGCCATATAGATATACTCGTCTTCAGTAGATGAAGGTATAAGAACAAACCCCATGCAATTTGGTTGATTCTAGATGAAGATCTTAAGGTTTTATTGTGAATGATTCCCGGGTTGGCTCATTTTGGGATGATGAACGAATGTCGTCCAATCGCGCATGCATTCGATGACGAAGGAGATCAAGTCAGAAGAACTCTTAGAGCAAAAAGGCGGGTCGTGTGGCAGTTAAGGTGGATGGCGACAGCAAATGGCGGAGCGCCATGTGTGAGTTTGGAGCCTCCATAGGGTGAGTTGGCGCCGCATGTTTAAGTAGAAAAATATGGATTACTTGAATTAAATTAAATGCCTGAACATCAAGAATCCATATCTTTCTTTAGAAAAATTAGAAAAATAAAAGAAAAATACCCACTTTCTCAGGAAAGAGAGGAGAATAATGTGGAATAAAAATAAATATTATTTGATGACTCTCTGATTTTTAATGAATTAAATACTCTCTGGAGTATTTTAACTCATTATGATCAAGCAATGCTCAACATGGCTTGAAATTTTTAAGGTTCATTCCTTATGATAGAGGCTATGTCCTTTGATTTGTCCAAGGTCAGAGGACAACTCTGTGTCTCTATCCCTAATTTTCAAGCTAAGATGACTATTTTGGCTTATTTTAATCATATGAATTAAAATATCACTTCAAAAATTATGGAAATAATTTTAGTAGGTTTCCAATGGTCATAGAAGTTTAGCAAAAATATCATGATGGCTTGAATAATTTTATAAATTTCTATATTTACTTAAGTGTATGTATATTATATAAATTTAAGTAAATTAAATACTAATAAAAAATTGACAAAATCAATTTCACACTATGTATAAAAATCTTATTTACCCACTGTAAAAATTTTAAAACTATTTTATTAAGTTTGAGCACTCAAGTTGATTTTCTAAGAAACCTTGTATTTTTATACAAAAATAATTATATTAAATTAAATACATTTGGGAAAATTATGAAAAGTATTTTTCTGAGTTTCTAGTGATGAGGGGCACTTAGGAAAAATAAATTTTACTTTTGAAAAAAACTTGATTTTTTAGCTTTATTTTGAATTTAAAATAATTCAAAATAATTACAAATCCAAAAAATACCAAATTATTTTAAAATGAGTCTAAATGTTCCCTAGTCACTTAAAACTCATTAGGATGTTTTTCCTAATTTTTAAATTAAAAATAAATTTATAAAAGCTTAAAATGAATTTTTCTTATTTTCCCATTAAAATAATTATAATAAATAAATAAATAATCATAAAAATGCAAAATTTGTTTCTCTGAATTCTTGGGGCCAAGAGAGGTTTAATAAAAATAAAAATATATATGCAAATAAAAAACATCTTTTCCATTCAAATTAAATCATAAAAATCAATAATAATCATAAAATTTAATTAAAAATTTAATTGAAAAAATTATTAAATTTTGTCTAAGTGTTTCTCTGACCTAACGGGGCCTCTAGTGATTTTCTCATGAATCAAAATCTTATTTTGAATAGTTAATTAAAATCAACTTTAAAAATACTACTTTCTTAATTTAAATAATTAATTTAAATTAAACTAAATTTTGAAAGCCCACATTTCCTCTGATATTTTAATTAACCAATGGATTGGATACTTTAAAAATTTACAAAGTCATTTGAATTTCGTTTAATGAGTTACAAAGTGAAGAGCCCTAAAGGCAGAAGGGTAGCTTTAGACTTTGATGTCTTAATTAATTTTAAGTCCATGATTGATGACAATATGATCTTTCAATGAGAATGCTTGTCATTTAAATCAAAAATCTGTTAGTTACCATTTTACCTAATGTGATTGTTCAGGGCTTCGTGGTGACCTAGGCTTGACATTTAAACTCATTTGGCCAGATTAGAATATAACCTGATTGATGATTAACACCTCTCTACACTACAAGCCCAATTTTAAATTTGGAAACAAAAACTGTTACTTATCTAAATTTTCGTTAGGAGCACCCACCCACATAACTCTTAAATGAAATATCAATTGATTAACGGAGTTTCCTAGCCTTGGGATAAATAGAATATCAAGTTTCCTTGAGCAATGGGATAACCTTAGATTAACCTTGGATGATCAATAGAATAATATGATAAGTTCAAAATAAACTTGAAATATTTCAAGAAATCTTCAAAGTGGTTAATGGTCATGTCCCGAGCACTTTGAAATCTCTTGGATATTTTGAAGGTTGAACTGAACTTGCTACATTTTATTCTAAAATTATCCACTAAGACCTTCTAAGACTCAATAAAGTCATGATTTGGGGTTTGGTAGTTATACCTTCATCTACTACTGCAATTTAAATTCCTTACAAAATTATATACATGTTTCAAAAGCTAACCTTTCAGGTGGAGGAGCGGAAAGAATCAATAGGTATGCTTTTAAGTTTTTGCAATGCAATTTACTTTTTTTACATTTCTGTATCTCTTGTTTCCTTCTTGTAGACTTGCATGTTAAATAAAATGGTCACCCTGCATGTTGAAACTAAAACTTTTAGGATAGCCACAAAACTGAAACCAAACTAAAAATCAAACAAGATAAAATTCACCGCCATAACCTTCAAAATATAAGATAACTTAAAATTTTTGTACAAACAAAACAAAAAAAATTGCAACTAAATTAAGACGTATATATCGGATAATCGGGAATCCTTTGGAGGAGGTAACCTACGGTTGCTAGAAAGATTTCCCATGGTCTAAATAAAAGTATGGAACTCATTCAATTGAGTTTAGTAAGTTCTTTTGGATTAAGTGAATCCGAAAGTAAATAGTGGTGCTGGAACAAGAGAACCATAGGATCCTAACTGGTTTCACTCTAATCAACTTTAACATCCCTCATAATATTTAAATAACCATGACCTTAGAAAAAACTTGATTTGATATGAAGACTGGACACATTAGAAAACTTAAACTCGCCATGACGAGGAGCTAGCTTGGTGGGCAGCATGGCCATCTTCAATAGAAAAAAAATGTCTACACTAGCTAAACCATTCCTTAGAATTAAACAGCAAGCCATAAAATATTGAGGTTGTCTGCCTAGTGTGACATAAATCCTCAACTTAACTTTAGGCCTTTCTACAAACCTGCTATACAATATAAGCCCTAACCCGCTCGCGGATTCCGAGGTTGTCATTTGTAATGACCTAAATCCTCACATCTTCCAAACTATTTGTGTGATCGTTTCACATGAATGTAAGACCTAATTAATAAAACTGACAAGTTGAAACATTTAAATATTTCTCCTCTAACTTGAAGCCAAACCATAGGGTAGACTGGGAAGTCACTGAGCCTCTCCTTAGGATCTGTGACATCCTTTAGTTCTTCTTCCTTTGAATTCTAAAATTAAATATTCTAAATTTGAGCCAATTTCATTTCACACCTCTTTGTCTGATCTCATTGAAAAGCCCTAATCCTTTGACCTCTTTGAAGACACCAAAGTTTTCTTAGATGACTCCAGTTATCTAAAAAGTAATTAACTATAAGGGCTTGCCTTTGTAGGAAACCTTTACGAACCTAGCTTAATATAAACCCTATTTAATTTCTCATTTTAAATAAGGGAACTTGTCAGCTTATAAAAAAATGATTTCGCACACCAAACGGATGTTGTATATTTCTTTGTTTATTTGCTTGAGCCTCATCCTCAAGTCTTGTGTTTATCTTTTGGGATAGATATATATCTTGAAATGTAGTGCTCTTTAATCTAAACTTTGAAAGATATGGGATCAGTTTTATTTCATATATATATATATATATGTCTTTCCAAAGTGAGCGACGAGATTCTGATTCTAGCGGTCAATAGCTTCCAACGGGCAATGCCTTAAATAAATAGTGTCGACTGCTTCTGGCGACTCCGCTGAGGAATAGTTTCTCTCTCCATTCAAATTAGGGAATATTGTCTTCATACATTAGTAATGTGTCAATGTCCTTTATGAACCATATCACCCTTATTCCATTGACATACTTAACCCATTTCTTTCTTGGGTAATTATTTTTAACTCTTTCGGACTTCTGGACCGACTGTTCAACCACCTTCAAACAGAGAGGTTAAGGAGTTCATTAGGACTTTTAACCTTTGTATGGGATTGGACCCCCAATAGGTGTGTTGAGGGGCTAGTCCCGCCCGGGCGATCTGCATTGTGAAGTCGGTCTCGCATTGTTTCCTAAACTTCACTTTCTATTTTGAGTTTGGTTTGCTATTTTGCAAATTAAATTCAATTTTGTTGTGCCACACTTGCTTGTTAAACCTTCTATATATAATTAATTAAATTCACCTACTTTTAAACTTATTTTTACTAAATTTTGAAACATTTTCTTCAAATTAAATGAAAAACTTGCTCAGCCTATAGACCAACCTTTGTTAACTTTTAGTGCTCGCACTAGAATTACAAGGTATTGGCAAAATAACTAACCCTAGGGCTTTCTTTTTTAAGCTACTGCATTGGCCTTCCCTATGCTCACTTTCTCGTGCTACTTGCGGACGAGCTGTCATGCCCTTAACTTCGCCCTCACCATTAAGTTTGGAACTGAATTTGATGAAATCAAAGTTGTTCTTAAAAAGGCTCCCTTTTTCATAGTGAAACTTACTGCCCAAGAAGTTTAGGAGCTATCTTCTAAGTTCAGCCTAAACTGTCCTCGAGATTTCCCTTCTTACAAGAAGGTGAAGACTACTGCCCTAGCACCTGCTAAGTCTGTTGTTCCTGCTTCTGCTAAGGGAAAAGAGGCCATGATCATTGAAAATACAACTGAAGGATTCACTTATTTGCCTTTAGTGTTTGAGATTGCATCGAGTTTGAAGTATGTGCCATTAACTCAGTCACAAAAGAGAAACCGCAATAGAAAGATTTGGAAAGCTACTAAAGCCAAGATTTTTAAAGAATTGTCTATTGATGAAATTCTACACCAGGAGGAATTGAAACTGCCAGAAATTTATCTACTTCTGCAAGGGACTAGGTTCCATTCTTTAATGGATACCAATGGGTACGAAAGTATCTAGAAGATTGTTGCTACTATAACGTTACCTCATGGACATGGTGGGGAGAGGAGGAATCCCACTCTTATCACCCGAGTCAGCACAGTGTTCCATAGCCTAGCTTCCAAAGAGGGTTGTTCAGTCGGTAAATTACTTAAATGAGTGAGATGTGCAGTATCCCCCCGCTTGAAGAAAGAAATTCTAAGATATGTCAGATCTATCAGACGAGCTCAAAGATCAACTGAAACTTTCCCTGCTCGCGTTCTCACCGGGTTCCGCCTGGGAAGCAAAATTGATATTGCCATCATCACCACCAATTCTATTGTGACTGCTCCAAGACCTATAGGCCGTCGACCATTTAAGCCATGTCTGGGTCTGAGAATTCTACTAATTACCAGTCATGAGGATGTTCCTAAGGTCTCAAAAGAAAAGATGGAGAGGTTACCCGATACTGTATCTGATTCACACCATGGGGAGCATACCTCTCTTTGACATGCCAATGCGTTAGTTGAGCACCCCATCTCAAGACATCGCCGTTGAAGAAAAAGGTATGGGTACCTAAGGTCGTCGTATCAATACAATTCAATGAGCCCGTAGGGTAGGATCATGGAATGAAGCAAGGGTATGAAGTATCTGACTTTGTTGCAACAATTGCTAGCAAGTTGGATGAGCAAATGGAGGATATTTAGTAGAGTCCCCCAGATCTTAATCTGATTCAGGAATCAATAATCGAAGAAAAGTTTGAGAAGCTCAGGGTCAATATTTCTGAGTTAGCCCGAGAACATAGAGTTTTCATTAATGATGATGATGAAGATTTTGACTTTAACGACTATCTCAATGAAGACTTCATCAATATTCATGTCATCAAAATTAGAGTCGTTGCATCTGTGCACGACGGCCAACCTCTCATTGAAAGGAACATCGTAGATGATTTGCGTAGGGTTATTCTACTAAGGGATGAGAAAATCAGCCAAATAGAGAAAAAGGATATAAGAGATGGCCACTTCCATAGCTTCCATGGGTACGGTTCATGGAATGTCTTAAGCACAACAGTTAGCTTCTCCAAAAGTCAATCAGCTAAAGATTGTACATATCACCCATGAAAGAAGAGAAGTTTTCTCAGCTAACAGAGATTATCAACAGAAGAAAAATTCTCCACTGAGTATCATACTAGAAAAAGAATTTAAACAAATGGTTGAATAAGTTCTGGAGGCCTTAGCCCAATCTAAGGGTGGTGCATTAATCTTAAAGGGTAGGCCTTACCCGGAAGAGTTTGATGTTGTACCCTACCCTAAAGGTTTTGTGTCAGCAAACTTTAAGATATTTGACGGGACTGGAAATCCTAGATAGTACATAACGCACTTCCAAGCTAGTTGGGGTAATACCAGAGGTAATTAAGCCTTGCTTTTCTGTTAGTTTGTTAGCAGCTGTCAAGGATAAAATTTGATTGGTAAGTCGAGTTGCCCAACAGATCAGTAAAGACATTCGCCAAGTTGGAACAGTTATTTGTAAGGATATTTATCAGAGTGCAACATCATGTTTCTATTAAAGATCTTATAGTAGAGAAGCAAAGGCCTAATGAGACTCTAGTAGATTATATCTTGTGGTGGAGAAAGCTTAGTATGAAGTTCAAACCTCAACTACAAAAACAGCATGCAATTGAGATCCTAAACATTCTTGGGCCAGTAGCTTTCATGCTTAAAAGACTCACCATCAAGTCCTTCGAGAAACTACTCAACAAAGCTAGCAATCTGCAAGAGGAAGTTAAACACATGGATTTTTAAGTGAAAGCAGAAAAGACCAAAACAACCCGAATATTTGAGAAGAAGTCTGGGACAGTAGCAATGGTTGATAAGGGAAAGCAACCAATCAAGATTCAAGCAGAACATTCTCGTAAAAATTTTGAGCCGTTATCACAACATGCTCAACAAGGAACACAACATTATGGCCAGTTTAGCTAGCAGTCGCATCAGGAGGATCATATCGAATAGAGAATAAGAAGGGTTTGACCCTTTCAGAATGAAAGATCATGGTATATTCCTTCAAATATGAAGTTGTGCCCAAAATGTTCATAAACCTAATGAATAAGCCTGAGTTCAGAATGCCATATCCAATGAAACTTGAGGAAGTTGACAAGAAAGATCAGCCCTATTATTTCCCATACCACAAGATGCTTGGAAATACTATAAAGGAATGTTTCATCTTCAAGGATTGGCTTGAGAAAATTCTTAAGGAAGGGAATATAATAATCCTGAAAGAATATTTAAAAGAACCTAAAAAAGTTCTGTAAATATGATTTCGACTGAGCCAATCATTATGATAGATCCCTATTCAGAAAAAGATGGATGGAGTACAGTTAAGAGCAAATTAACCAAGAAGATACTGGATCAGATTCAGGCTACTTCATCACAAAAAAGCGTTTAGAGTCTACAGCTTGCTCAACACAAGATGGAGATTTTGCCAGAGAAACCACTGCAACCAGACGAGAAAGAGAAGAGTGGTGCCATGTAGAACGAAAGGACGGGGGGTAGGATAGGGGCTGCCTCTGTTAGATTGGTTGTCTCGGATTCGGAGAAGAAAATCCTCAAATTCTTGACCATTTATAATTATCTTTTTGCCCCACCAGAGTATTATGAATATAATGATTATGATTTTGGCTACGTTTTAACTATTTCTAGTGATAATGTAACTAGATTTGCCTAATTTAACTCTAATCTTGATTCCCAAATTGATCCTTAAATCGTACTTAAGTTTGATGAACCCATTAGTGAGAATGAAGAAGATATCGACGATACCAGTTACGATAGCACCGGGGGTGAGGAGCTAGTCCTCGAGCGTCATGTCACACCACTCGCCATCAACTTGGGTGTCTCTAATGAAGAACAAGAGACACTAGAAATTTTTCCTACAACATCTCAAGAAGAAGAAATCGTAGAAGTAAACTTAAGGAGTGGGAATATGTTACTTTCAAGGTCAGCTCCATTGGATAAAGGAAAAAAATTAGTAACTCAAGAAGAGCTAGTTCCACATCCGCCAGTGGAAGATCCACATAACCAAGTAAAGATTGGAGGATTATACAAAGTGGATTATAACGTGCTAGCTCATCTTAGGAGGTTGTCGGCCAAGCTAGGCATTTACGACACTCTAATCCTGTCAAAGGAGATGAGAGAATATCTGGTTACAGCCTTACATGACCCTGAGATTTACTTAGCAAAATTGGCCAACGCATCCTCGGATAAAGTTTACTCATTAAGAGAACAGCCTGAGATAAGTTTCATAGATGAAAACTTGTTTCTTGGTACCGCCGACCACAACCAACCACTTTACATCTCTATTAACATCAGCAGATTCGTGTTATCTAGAGTTTTAGTGGATCTGAGAACATCACTTAACTTAATGAGTCTACGGATATTGGCATATTTGGATATTTAAGCTCAAGTGCTTACATAAGATAAAAAGATGTTAAGAGGATTCAATCAGAAGGGAGAAAGAGCTCTTGGATCGATTACATTACTTATGAAAGTTGGAGAATTAAAAACAATTGCAAAATTCCATATCATCAATGTTGAGACCTCCTTTGATGCTCTACTTAGTTAACCGTAGATTCATGAACACAATATGGTTCTATCTTCCCTACATCAGTGCATCAAATATTACAAGGAAGGACAAGAAAATTGCATGAAAGGTGATTTACAACCATTTTCAGTTCATGAAGTTGGCATTCATGAAGATGCGTCCTACTATGCACCTCTGAAGAAAAATGCCCTCTCACAAGGTGATGACAAATAAAAATGTAATTCATAAGGATCACAAGGGCAAAGCTATTCAGCTTCATTTAAGTAATTTTCTACCTCTCTTTTGCTACAAGTTGCTGGGGGTTCTTTTAGTTCGCGCTCCCAAGGACGTGGACGGGGAAGAACCAATACAATTTTTGGATGGACTAAGTTGACTATCAACATTGATAATGAAGAAAGCTCTAAGAAGGAAATGATGATGATAAAATAGAAGAAATCACAGTACAAGATATCCTAGGTAGATGTGGAGAAAAGTGAATATGAGTCGATGTATGATTGGATCAACCACTATGCGAATACCATGACCCTTACTCTGATTCTCCCTCAAAAGGTCAAGAATTTAGAGGTTAATGAATCCTATAGCATTGGTTCAAAGCCAATCAAATTTTAGCATGCTTCTACTTCTACTAATCTTGAAAAATCATGTAAATGCTGATGAGGATTCTAACAAAATTAATGGAATTACTTTTTGGTTATTTTTTTCCTTGTATACAAAAGTTTATTCAACAGAGATATTTATCAAAACAAATGTCAAAATATAAGTTACAACTTTTTGAAAAACTAGGAGATATTAAAAGTCAAACTCACAACTTGAAAGAGGGTCTCGGATTTGGTACTATATGACCGGTCAATAGCTCGAAATTTTGCATGTTTAGAGTTTGAAGAAGAAATTACTCAATTATTGATGAATTGAAGGAAATTAATCTCAGGACTGAGGAGCAGCCTGACCTACCTTTATAAGTTCCTTACTCAACGAGGAAGAATCTATGAAGCTAACCAAGCTATTGTCATAATTCAAGGATTGGGGTGTATACTCAATTCAAGGATTATCCCCAAAAATAGTAGTTCATAGGCTAGGGGTGGTCAAAGATATGACCCTAATAAAGCTAGCTCTAGAAGGATGTGCCTTAAGATAGAGCAACAAGTCATTACCGAGATGAAGAAATTGATAGAGGCTAACTTTGTAAGAGAAGAGCAGTACCCCACATGGTTAGCCAACATGGTACTAATTAAGAAGAAAAATGGACAAATCCAGACTTCAGGGATATGAGCAAATTCTGTACAAATGATGAATTTCCATTATTGATACCAGAAATGATGGTGGACATCTCTTCGACACATGAGATTTTCTCTTTCTTGGATGTATCATCAGGATATAACAAAATCAAGATGGCTCCAGAGGATGCAGCGCTTACAGCTTCAGAATGTCGATTGAGATTTTTTGCTACATAGTGATTTCATTCGGGTTGAAGAATTCCGGAGCAACATATCATTGATCTATGACAAAGATCTTTGATGACCTCATTCACAACCAAGTGGAGTGCTACATGGATGATTTGGTCATCAAGAGAAGATAGAAAATAAACTATTTGTATAATTTGAGAATCGTGTTCAAACACGACAATATAATCTCAAGATGAATCCCTTAAAGTACGTCTTTGACGTCTCCTCTAGGAAATTTCTAAGATTTGTTGTTCTTCATTGAGGAATTAAGATTACCCAAATAACTTTAAAGATATCTTGAAAATGCCTCCTCCCATAGCTTGGAAACAACTACGTTCCTTTCAAAGAAAATTGGCATATCTAACATGTTTTATATCTGATCTCTCAGGTAGGTGTCAGCCCTTCTTGACATTAATTAAAAAGGATGCAAAATTCGTTTGAGAGGAGAAATGCCAGTGGACCTTCAAGAACGTTCAACAATACTTAATGACAACTCTTATTTTTGCAACACCTATCCAGGAAAAACCACTGATACTTTATACTGCGGCCTTAGACGACTCTCTCTGAGCCTTGCAAGCTCAGGTCAATGATGAGGGTAAGGAAAATGTGCTCTACTACTTGAGTAGACGTCTAATACTAATGGGGGTAAAATATCCACTTATATAGAAGCATTGTCTAGCTTTAATTTTTGCTGCCCAAAAGCTTACGCATTACATTCTTTCTCATAAAATTTCCCTTATTTCAAAATTTAATCCATTACAAAATTCGATGACCCGACAAACACTTTCTGGACATCTAGCAAGATGCTCGATGATCATATTACAATTTGATATAAGATTTGTTCCACACCGTGCTATCAAGGGATAGATTTTAGCAAATTTTCTCGCAGCGTGCCCACTTCCAACTGGGTCCTCATTCAATGATGAATGATTAAATGAATAAATACTAAAAATAGAATCGTCTAGTACCAGTCAATGGAAAATGTACTTCGATGGAGCTTCTTCAGCTAGAAAAGACAAAGGGAAGGAGCAGTTATACCGGGCAAAGCAGGAATTAGTCTGATTTTCATCATACCATATAAAGGTATGTTGAGAACCTCCTATCACTTAACAGAGCCGTGCACAAAAAATGAAGCAAAATATGAAGCAATAATCATCGGATTGGAATTGGCTATCTCATTGAAAATAATGGATATTTCTATCTATAGCGACTCACAGCTAGTCATCAAACAAGTCGCTGGAGAGTACAAGATTTTGAAATCAAGATTAGCAGAATACCATCGGTACACACTGAAGCTACTTGAATAGATTCTCAATGTGACTCTCTACTGGATTCCTCAAGGAGATAATGCTTATGCCAATGCTTTAGCAAAACTTGCAAGAGAATTGATGTGTCCGCTCAAGGATTCCATCGACATTACAGTACAAAGGCGATGAGTTTTGTCTAGGATTGACCTTGACAACTTACACAAGCTTGACAAAGAAAAAGGAATGACTTTTGCAGCTGCTTACATCAACAAAAACTGGCATAAGCTATTAATAGAATATTTGCAGACTGGAAAGTTGGCAGAGGACAAGTTTTAGGCATATCACATCACAAGAATAGCTATGTCATACACTGTAATGGGTGATGTCCTTTACAGAAGATCATTTGATCAGATGTGGCTGCAATGTCTAAGCAGAGGAGAAGCACAGAATATCATCAAAGTACATGTCGGGTTGTGTGGAGCTAACCAGTCAGGGCCGAAGATGAAGATGAATTCAAAAGACTCGGATATTATTGGTCTGCAATGATGTCTGATTGTATTGATACAACCAAAAAGTGTCACCTTTGCCAAGTGCATGAGGTGGTCTTACACAAACCTCTGAATATGCTACACCCAACTGTTGCCTCATGGTCATTCGAGTGATGGGGCACGGACATATTAGGTTTAATAGACCCTCTATCCTCTAAGGGACATAGATTTATTCTTGTTGCTACGGATTACTTCACCAAATGAGCAGAGGCAGTGCCGTTATGAGAGGTTACATCCCAACACATCCTTCAATTTTTCAAAAGGAAAATTATCTACCATTTCAGAGTTCCGCACAGAGTAATTTTTGAAAATAGGACAGCCTTCAAGATAACAAAGATCAACAACTTCGTCAAAGGACACAAGATAGATTGGAGATACTCTACCATCTACTATCCCAGGGTAAATGGATTGGCCAAGGCCTTTAATAAGACTCTCATGCAAATCTTAAAGAAAAATTTGGTCAAAAGCCAATAAGCTTGGCATAATAAACTATTAGAAGCTTTGTGGACCTATCGAACAACTTTCAGGACTTCTACTCAATGTACACCTTATGCGCTTGTATATGGATCTGAGTCGTACTACCGCTAGAAATTTAGACACCATCTCTCAGAGTCATCATTGCCAATCAAATTATAACAGAAGAAAGTGCAAAGCTAAGACTTGAAGAATTAGAAAATCTTTAAGGAAAACAACTAGAAGCGCAACAGAATTTGGAACTTTACCAAGTGAGAATGATACAAACTCATGGAAAATTGGTCTGCTCGAGGATGCTTAAAGTGAGTAACCTTGTTCTTGTTCTCAAAAAACCTATTCTTGTATGTTGCAAGATAGATTGAAATTTTGAACCAACTTGGGAGGAACCATTTGTCGTAGAAAATGTCTATTCAAGAGGAGCCTACCGACTGGTGGATTTTCGGGGCAAGAGACCTATGTTGTCGATCAATTGAAGATATATGAAGGCATACTATACAACTTGATGCTGCTTGAAATCACTTTTTTGAGACTTTGAGAGTTCTAAAGATATTTATTTGGCCAAGCATCTGTGAAGAGGTCTAAAAATTTTGTGATAAAATTAACCTCAATGAAATGAAAACTTTTAAAGTTGCATACTTCAATGAAATGAAAACAATCATCTGATTGAGGCTTCCCCTCTCAGACAAAGGTATTGAACATCAACCCTAAACTGAGCTTCATTTGATTCTCCATACTTATTTATTATATTTCATAATGTAAAAGTCATATAGATATACTCATCTTGATTAGATGAAGGTATAGAAACAAACCCCATACAATTTGGTTAAGTCTAGATGAAGATCTTAAGATTTTAGTGTGAATGGTTCTCAGGTTAGCTCATTTGAGGATGATGAACGGATGTCATCTGATCGTGCGTGTATTGGATGGATGGAGAACATCAAACCGAATGAACCCTTGGATTGAAAAGGCAAGCCGTGTGGTAGCTGAGGTGGATGGCGATGTCAAATGGCGGAGCGTCGCGTGTGAGTTTGGAGCCGCCATAAGATGTGTTGGTGTCGCATGTTTAAGTAAAAAAATATGGATTATTTGAATTAAATTAAATGCCTGAAATTCTAAAATCCATATCTTTCTTTAGAAAAATAATAAAAAAATACCCCCTTGCTCAAGAAATAGAGAAGAGTAATGTGGAATAAAAATAAATATATTTGATGAGTCTTTGATTTTTAATGAATTAAATACTCTCTAGAGTATTTTAATTCATTATGATCAAGTAATGCTCACCATGGCATGAAATGTTTAGGGTTCATTCCTTATGACAAAGGCTATTTCCTCTGGATTTTCCAAGGTCAGAGAACATCTTTGTGTCTCTAACCCTAATTTTCAAGCTAAGATGACTACTTTTGCTTATTTTAATCATATAAATTAAATTATCACTTGAAAAATTATGAAAATAATTTTAGTAGATTTCATATGGTCATAGAAGCTTAGGAAAAATATCATGATGGCCTGAATAATTTTGTAATTTTTTTATTTTTTCTTAAGTTTACATATCTTGTAGTAATTTATGTAAATTGAATACTAATAAAAAATTAACAAAATCAATTACACACTGTGTATAAAAATCGTGTTTACCCACTATTAAAATTTAAAAATTATTTGATTAAGTTTGAGAACTCAAGTTGATTTTCTAAAAACCTTGTATTTTTGTACAAAAATATTTATACTAAATTAAATACATTTAGGAAAATTATGAAAAGTGTTTTTCTAAGTTCCTTGTAATTAGGGTCACTTAAAAAAATAAATTTTTATTTTTGAAAAAATAATTGATTTTTGAGCTTTATTTTGAATTTAAAATATTTAAAAATAATTAAAAATCCCAAAACTACTAAAATATTTTAAGATGTGCCTAATTATTCCTTGATCACTCAGAACTCATTAGGGTATTTTTCTAATTTTTCTAAGTTAAAAATAAACTTTTAAAAGCTTAAAAAGAGTTTTTTTTATTTTCCCATTAAAAAATTATAATAAATAAATTAAAAGTTATAAAAATAAATTTTTTTTCTCTAAGTTCTTTGGGCTTAGAGAGGTTTAATAAAAATGTTAAAAATAATTTTTTGTAAATAAAACATTCTTCCATTCAAATTAAATCATAAAAATCAATAATAATTAAAAAATTTAATTAAAGATTTAATTTAAAAAATTATGAAATTTTGTCTAAGTGTTTCTCTCAGCTAAGGGGACCTCTAGTGATTTTCTCATGAATAAAATCTTATTTTGAATAGTTAAGTAAAATCAACTTTGAAAATAATACTTTCTAAATTTAAGTAATTATTTAAATTAAATTAAATTTTAAAAACCCACATTTCCTCCTCTCATGTTTTAATTAACCCATGGATAGAACACTCTAAAAATTCTCAAAGTCATTTGAATTTTGATTAATGAGTTACAAAGTGAAGAGCCCCAAAGGCAAAAGGGTAGCTTTAGACTTTGGTGCCTTAATCAAAATTTAGGATTAATTAAAAGGAAGAGTGGAAATTTTCATCCTAGTGAACATTTTTGGATGATTGAAGTATGATGGGTAAGAGGTAAGAATTCACTTATCACCTTTTCTATAATGAGAACAAAATGGTAATCTTCTTTATTATCTTGACTTCGAAGTCAATCAAAATTAAACGATTCTCAAGTGATGGGTTTGAGTTAGAAAGATAATATTTCATTAATTTTAAGCCCATGATTGATGACAATGTGATCTTTCAATAAGAATGCATGACATTTAAATCAAAATTCTGTTAATTACCATTTTACCTATTGTGATTGTTCAGGGCTTGGTGGTGACCTAGGCTTGACATTTAAGCTCATTCGGTTGGATTTAGAATATAACTTGATTGATGATTAACACCTCTCTACACTACAAGACAATTTTTAACTTTCAAAAATAAGCCTTTACTTAACTAAATTTGCCTTAGGGACACCCACCCACATAACTCTTAAATGAAACATCAATTGATTAATGGAGTGTCCTAGCTTTGGGATAAATAGAAAGTCAAGTTTCATTGAGCAATGGGATAACCTTAGCTTAACCTTGGATGATAAATAGATAAATATGATAAGTTCAAAATTAACTCAAAATATTTCAAGAAATTTTCAAAGTGGTTCAAGGTCATGCCTCGAGCACTTTGAAATCTCTTGGATATTTTGGAGGGTAAATTGATCTTGTTATATTTTGTTTTAAAATTATCTACTAAGATATTCCAAGACTCAATAAAGTCATGATTTGGGGTTTGATAGTTAAACCTTCATCTACTCCTCCAATTTTAATTCCTTGCAAAATTATATACATGTTGCCAAAGCTAACCTTTCAGGTGAAGGAGCGGAAAGAATCGATAGGTACGCTTTTAGGTTATTGCGCTGCAATTTACTTTTATTTACATTTCTATATCTCTTGTTTCCTGCTTGTAGACTTGCATATTAAATAACAAGGTCACCCTGCATGTCAAAACTGAAACTTTTAAGATAGCCACAAAACTAAAACCAAAACTAAAAATTAAACAAGATAAAATTCACTGCCACAACATTCAAAATATGAAACAACTCAAAATTTAATCACAAACAAAACAAGAAAATTGCAACTAAATTAAGACATGAGGAGGTAATTTACGGTTGTTAATGAAATTTCCCATGATCTAAATAAAAGTATGGAACTCATTAAGTTGAGTTTAGTAAGCTCACTTGGACTAAGTCAATCCAAAAGAAAATAGTGTTGTCGCAATGAGGGAACCATAGGACCTATTTGGTGTCACTCTAATCAACTTTAACATTCCCCGATTATATTTAAATAATCATGACCTTAGGAAACACTTGATTTGATATCAAGATTGGACACATTAGAAAAATTAAACTCGCCACGACGAGGAGCTTGGAGCTAACATGGTGGGCACCACAGCCATCTTCAACAGCAAAACATGTCTACACCAGCTAAACCATTTCTTAGAATTAAACAACAAGCCATAAAATTTCAAGGTTATCTGCCTAGTGCGATATAAATCCTTAACTTATCCTTTCGCCTTTGTAGAGCTCTGCTATACAATATAAGCCCTAGCCCACTCTAGGATTCTAAGGTTTTTGATCGTTAAGACCTAAATCCTCACATCTTTCAGGCTTTTTGTGTGATCGTTTCACATGAATGTAAGACCTAATTAATAAAATAGGCAAGACGAAACATTTAAATATTTCTCCTCTAAATTGAAGCCAAACCATAGGGTGGACTAGGAAGTAACCAAGGTTCTCCTTAGGATATGTGACATCTCCTCGTTCTTCTTTCTTTCAATTCTAAAATTAAATGTTCCAAATTTCAGTCATTCCCATTTCACACTTCTTTGTTTGATCTCGTTAAAAAGGCCAATCCTTTGTCCTCTTTGTAGACAATATCCCCTAATTTTTATCTAGAGTTTTCTGAGGTAATTTTGATTATTGAAGATGTAATTAACTAAAAGGACTTGCCTTTATTTTCTCATATTAAATATGGGAACTTAACATAAACCCTATTTAATTTCTCATATTAAATAAGGGAACTTGTCGGCTTATAAAAATAATGATTTCGTAGACCAAACAGATGTCATCCATTTTTTTGTTTATTTGATCGAGCCTCATCCTCAAGCGTTGTGTTTATCCTTCGGGATAGATACATAGCTTGAGGTATAGTGCTCTTTCATCTAAACATTGAAAGACATAGGATCAGTTTGATTTCATATTTTAAAAAAAACTATATAACTATATATATATATATATATTAAAATCCTTCCCAAAGCAGGCGACGGGATTCGGATTCTTGCGATCGACAGCTTCCAACAGGCAACTCCTTAACTAAATAGTGCCGACACTTGTTAATTATTTAAACATTATATAATGGGTTAACAGGATCTCTTAAATCTATAATTGATGCTACTGCTAGAGGATCTTTAATGTTAAAATCATTTGATGAAGCTCATGTCTTAATTAATGAAATGACTACTAATTATTTTCAATTGCCCTCAGAAAGTGTAAATATCAAAAGGGTGGCTAGTATTCATGATAATGATTCTCTTACCATCTTAATAGCTTAAGTTGTTGTGTTATCTAAGAAGTTAGAAAATTATGTTATGATTTTTTCCTAAATACCTTAAGCAAGTGAAGAAAATTTATTAGAACCAACGAATGGTTCTCAATCATTAGAAACTTTACATCTGGTTGCTAATAAACCCAATAACCCATATTTGAACTTTTATATCCCAGGTTGGAAAAACCAACCTAATTTTAACTGGAACAATTGTGGTGGTTGAAATCCGCAATGGGAGAACAATAAAGTGAACCTAACAAAAATTGGAACAACCAGGGTAATTTTAACTATCGAAATTCTTAACCTCCTGGCTTTAATAACCAACAATTTAAGGAAAAGAAGTTGTCTATAGAAGAAGTAGTTTTGTAAATAGGTAATCAAATGCAAAGTCAAAGTGTTGTAATAAGAAATATTGAGAATCAAATTCTACAAATTGCAAATGCACTTAGCAATAGACCCCAGGGTACACTTCCTAGTAATGTTGAAGTAAATCCTAAAGTCAAAGGAATGGAACATGAAAAAATTAAAATTAGGCGACGTAGGAGTGGAAAGGAATTAAAAGTTAGAAGTCAAAATGAGATTAAAATTGAGCAAGAGTTTGAATAATCTAAGGATACTATTTATAAAGACTTAGAACAATCTTTCTTTTCAGCTAAAAATGAATTAAAAAGATCACCACATCCTTTTCCTCAAAGACTGAGACAGCAAAAGCTTGATCAACAATTTTCAAAATTTTTTGAGATATTTACAATCAAAATTTTTTGAGATTAACTATCGACCTTCTTATCCTCCTGGCTTCAATAACCAAAAATATAACGAAAAGAAGTTGTCTATAGAAGAAGTTGTTTTGTAAATTGGGTAATCAGATGCAAAGTCAAAGTGTTGTAATAAGAAATATTTAGAATCAACTGGGACAAATTGCAAATGCACTTAGCAATAGACCTCAAGGTACACTTCCTATTAATGTTGAAGAAAATCCTAAAGACAAGGGAACAGAACATGAACAAATTAAAATTGTTCAATGTAGGAGTGGAAAGGAATTAAAAGTTGGAAGTCAAAATAAGATTGAAATTGAGAGAGAGTTTGAATAACCTAAAGAGACTATTTATAAGGACATAGAACAATCTGTCTCTCCAACTAAAATTGAATTAGAAAGATCACCACATCCATTTCCTCAAAGACTGAGACAGTAAAAGCTTGATCAACTATTTTCAAAATTTTTTGAGATATTTACAATCAATATTCTGTTTGTGAAAGCATTGGAACAAATGTTGAGTTATGAAAAATTTATGAAAGATATATTAAACATGAAGTCAAAGTTTGAAGCTTATGAGACTATTACACTGAGTGAAGAATGAAGTGCAATAGTTTAAAAGAAGCTTCCTCAAAAGCTTAAAGATCCTGGTAGCTTCACTATACCTTGTGCGATTGGAGAAAAATTTTATGGAAAGCCTTATGTGATTTAGGAGCTAACATTAATCTCATGCCTTTATCCATTTTTTGAAGGTTAGACTTAGGAGAGATTTCTCTTGCCACTGTAACCCTTAAGTTAGTTGATCAATCTATTACTTATTTTAAAGGGGTTATAGAGGATGTACTTATTAAGGTGGATAAATTTATCTTCGATGTGGGTTTCATTATGCTAAACATGGAAGAAGATAAGGAAATTCCTATTATTTTGGGGAGACATTTTCTTCCTACTAGACGTGTTATGATTGATGTGCATAAAGTAGAGTTAAACATGAGAGTTTATGACCATAAAATAACATTTACTGTTCTAAAGTTAATGAGGTATATTATTGAAGGAAAATATTATAGGATGGATATTATTGATTATATGATTGCTAAAAATTACAAATAAAATTCTAAAGTCATTTTTTAGGAAAAAAATGAAGTAATATTAGATCAAGAAGAAATAGATAGTGAAACTAAAAGTGATTTTGAAGAAAAATCATCAAAGATAAATGTTAAGGATATTAATTATGTTCAAAAAAAATTTGAAATTTTGAATACCATTTAGTAAATCTCTAATTCCTTAAATTAAAAAACCTCTTGTACTTGAGATGCAATTACTTCATACACATTTAAAGTATACATTCTTAGGAAATTCATCAACTTTACATGTTATAATATGCTCAGAGTTAACTAAAGGCCAGGAAGAAAAATATTGGAGACATTGAAAAATTATAAAAAAGCTTTGGTTAGAAATTAGAAGATATTAAAGGAATCAATCCTTCAATTTGTATGCACAAAATTTTAATGGAAGAAAACTGTGAACCTAGGGATGATCCTCAAAGGAGATTAATTCCAATTATGAAAGAAGTGGTAAAAAAAGAAATGTTGAAGTGTTTATGTTGGAATTATTTATCTTATATTTGATAGTGCATGGGTTAGTCCTATTCATTGTGTTGCTAAGAAAAAAGGAGTGATTGTAGTCATGAATTAATAGAATGTATTATTTCCAACAAGACAAGTCACTGGATGGCAAATCTGTACTGACTATAGAAAATTAAATAGCACCACTAAAAAGGATCACTTTCCTTTACTTTTCTTGGACCAAATGTTGGTTAATCTAGCTAGACAACAATATTTTTGCTTTTTTTATGGATATTATAGTTATCATAAAATACCATTGCTCTAGTAGATCAGTAAAAGACTATATTTACAAGTCCATATGAGACTTCTGCTTTTAGAAGAATGTCTTTTGGTTTATGCAATGCACCTGCAACTTTCCAAAAGTGTATGATGTTTATTTTATGTGACCTAATTGAGAAATGAATTGAAGTGTTTGTGGATTATTTCTCATTTTTTTGAACCTCTTTTGATTCATGTTTAGATCATTTAGCAAATGTTCTAAAATGCTATAAAAAAAGAAATTTAGTTCTTAATTGGGAAAAAAAGTCAATTTATGGTCACGGGAGGGATTCTATTGGGACATAAAATTTCTAAAAATGGTATGGAACTTAATGAAGCAAAAATTCAAATTATTGTTGAATTACAACCTCCTAATTGAGTAACTATTGTAAGAAGTTTTCCAAGACATGCTGGATTTTCTAAAAGGTATATTAAAGTTTTTTCTAGAATTTTTAAGCCTCTTTGCTATCTTTTGGAAAAGGATACTAAGTTAGATTTTAATGATGATTGTCTTAAAGCTTTCAATTTATTAAAGGAAAAGTTAATTACTACACCTATCATTGTTTCACCTGACTGAGAAAAATCATTTCAATTAATGTGTGATTCAAGTGAATACGCTATTGGAGTTATTTTAGGGTAAAAATATTATAAGATTTTTAAAGTTATATATTATGCCACCAAAACTCTTAATGAAACTCAAATTAATTATAATACAACTAAAAAAGAGTTGTTAGCAATAGTACATGCTTTTGATAAATTTAGATCATACTTACTTAGAGCTAATGCATTGTGCATATTGATCATTCCACTATTAAATATATTTTGTCAAAGAAGGTACCTTTTCAAGAATTTGATTTTGCGATAGTGGATAAGGAAGGAGTTTTTAATTAAATTTTTGATCATCTTTTAAGACTTGAACATGGAAATGAAAAGAACAATGAGTAAAATAAACGAGAATTTTCCTTATGAACAACTTTAGGTTTTTGTTGAGAGGCATATATTGTGGTATGCATATATAATTAACAACCTAGTTAGTACTATTCAACCATACGGACTAACAAGCCACTAGAAAAAGAAAGTTATGTATGATGTAAAGTTTTACTTTTGGGATGACCCTTATTTATATAAAAGATGTTGTAATTCAGTCATTCGAAGATGTGTACCAATTAATGAAACCCTTGAAATTATAAAAAGAATATCATAAATTTGAATTTGGAGGACGCTTTGGAATAGATAAGACTACATTTAAAATTTTACACTCTAGATTTTATTGGCCTACATTATTTAAGGATGTTAATAATTGTGTGAAAACTTGTGATAGATGTTAAAGAGTAGGAAATATTTCTAAAAGAGATGAAATGCCCCTAAATTTTACTTTAGAAGTTAAAATTTTTTATGTATGCGGTTTAGATTTTATGGGGCCATATGTACCATCTTTAAAAAAGATATTCATCTTATTAGTTGTGGATTATGTTTCTAAATGGATTGAAGCGATAGCCTTGCCTCATTGTGATGCTCTAATTGTTTCAAATTTCTAAATAAAAATATTTTTACTAGATTTGGAATGTGAAAAGTGATCATTACTGATGGGGGAAGTCATTTTAAGAATTTTAGAATTGATACATTACTTAGAAAGTATGGAATTAAACATAGGATAGCCACAGCTTATCACCCCCAGACAAGTGGATTAATAGAAGTATCAAATCGTGAAATGACACGCTTAAAAATTACATACTTTTCATATATAATTTATGTTCAATTTTATTGATTTTTAATTATATTACACTTTAAAGGAAGATATTTTGAATTATTTTAGTTTCAATTACAAGAGATGGACTTTTGGAGAAAATAAAGCAAAAATGGTGCAATTTGCAGTAAAACGAGCATGAAAGAAAATTCTCTCTTGGCACATTTCAATATGTCTTTCTATGCTTAACCTTCTTTACATTTATCACATATTTTTGAATAAAATTACACTTTAAAAAAATGTTATTTTCATGCTTATTTTTTTTTGTTCTATCATTTAGGAGCAAAACACAACTGAAATGGGGCAAAACAGAGCTGAAATGGAGCCAAACGAAGCAAAATAGTGGAGCTGTTGTAGGGTGGCATCTGAGGCACCAAAACTAGTGTCTGAGGTGCTAAAATCCAGTGAACTGACACCTGAGGCACCAAAACTAGTGCCTAAGGCACCAGAGACGATATAAGACTGATTAAGGCCGTACATGACAAATTTTGAGCTGATTTTGAAGGCTCCAAATGATTTAAAAGCCCCATTGAGTGATTCAATGCATCTAAACACTCTGGAAGACTCTTTAATGAAGGGATATGTCTCTTGAATGAATGGACATGTCTTTTGGGATTCAAAAGGTTTGACTTTTGGAGAGAATTTGGAAGGGAATTTTGATTTCTTTTTTAAATGAGGTTGCCCCTAATTAAATAGAGAGGGGTCTAGGGCATGAGTGTTGCATGAGAGTGAGAGGAACACTTTAGAGAAGAGAGGATTTTCTTCTAAGGTTTTAAGAGGAGAGAGAATGTGAGAGATTTCTTCTTCATTACATTTCTAGGAGAGAATTGAGTGGGATTGTAAAGAGAGAAAGTGCTTAAAGGGAACTTCTAGGGATTTTCTTGGGAAGGAGTGTGAGATAAGTTGTGTTTTCTTATTTCTTTATTTTGTAAACTTGTTTTTATATATGAAATCTATGTTTTTCATATCCTTCTCATGAATTCTGAGTAGTCTTTTTTATCCTTCTCCCAACTCTAAGATATGTTTTTGTGAAGAATTGATTTTATTTTATACAGTTTTAAATGTCAATAATTTGTGATGATTTAAACTCCAATCTTCATTTACTTTTTGATCTGGCGAATTAAAATGTTAAAATATGTTGAGAAACATATGATCTAAAAGGGCTATGATTTCTACAACATGGTGAGAGTCACATTCAATTTCATGGGTAAGAATGTAATAAATGGGGTTGAGTGCAAATAAATAGGGAAATATACTTTATTGGATGTATAATTAAAAATTTTAAGGTGACAGATTAGAATTCTCAATTTGGTCCCGTTGATTTAAAACTAATTTGAGATTGTTAGCCCTCAGGCGAGGTAAAAGTGAGAGCTCTAGAGTGAGAGTCGGTATCCTCCCAACCTAACCATGGAATTAGGGACCAAACTCTGGATTAGTCAACATTATTTATGCACTTAACATAGGGTAAAGAATAGGATTGCTCTTATTTGGCACAATATAATTTTATTTATAATTTTAAATGATTTTAATTACTTCACTACCATGTACTCATTGTAAAAGGGAAGGATTCCCTCTTAAATTTGAAATCTTCAATCATAAAAATTTGTTTATTTTTATTAAATTTAACTTTGAAGTTTAAAAATTTATTTAGTAAACTTATTTCTTTTAGTTACATTTCTATTAGCATTTATTAAACCCATTTTAACTTGTCCTTCTTACTTTAATTTTTATAGTTTGAATATTGTGATTTATGTTATTATCATAAGAATTCCCATCTTCCAAACTAAAACATAATAGTAATATACTAGAATTAGCCTAAGGGAACTCTTACAGTGCTTCTCTGTGGGATTGATACTTGGGTTTTTAAAGAAAGCCCTATATTACTTGAAACAATACATGCACTTGCGTAGAACCCGTAGTGAGTGAACTACTTTTTATATTTTATATAACATTTTAATTTTACACATTAAATACTTAATATAAATTGGGTAAATATTTTGGCCATATTTTTGGAAGCTAAATTACTGCGTAAGTTTGGGACGGGTCAAGTTTTTGGCACTGTTATCGAGGATTTAAATTAACATAAAATACGTAAAAAAATAACACAAACCAAAGACTCAATGTATAATTAAAGTAAATGGACATAATTTGAAACCTTACATTGGAGAAAACTTGCCCTCTTACAAAGATCTTTGATGTTGGATCGGTCCAAGTAAAATACTTAGATACGTCGAACTGACAACGTTAAACTAGGCGCTTTGTGGGAGGTAACCCATAATCTATTTTTGTGATTTGATTTATACTCATTGTATTATCGTGACCATCCTTTGATTTAGTCACTTTTTAAAACACTATTTAGGGTATTAAACATGATTGGAAATTGAAGAAATTTGACAATATGAGAGTCAGTGTTCACTAGGATACTGGCGCCTAGGCGCCAAAATTGGAGCCTAAGCGCCAGAATCCTGTGAAGCCGACACCTAGGCGCCACAGTTCTTGGATGTGGGAAAACTACCTGTAAGTAGTTTTTCTTTGGTTCTTTTCTATGTAAACTGCCTAACTTTATCCCTAATCTTCATACATTTGAAATTTTAACCAGAGATAAGAGTTTAGAAGGGTTTTGAGATCTTACTTGCTTCCCAGGAGAGTAAAGAGAATGGAATGTCCATTGGAAATAATTTCATACAAAATGTTGCCCAAACCTATTCCAATGGGATCTTTCCATTGATTTTGGAAAAAGTGACGAGCAAGTTGAGGAAGATTGAAGAGGAGCTTTCCAATCTACACATAAAGTTGCATGAGATGTATCACCAGTATGAGCTCTTAGAATGGCAGATGAAACTTCAATCCGACCACTTGTCTAGTTATCAATATTATCAGGTACCCATGTATAACAAGAAAAAATGGATTGATGAAAAGATGGCTATAGAATTTACTCATGCCCTTGTCTTCTACACATTTGATCGCAGAAATTGAGCATGTGAGAAGGGTGAAGAGAATGAGATTGACAAGGATTGATCATTAATAGGATTTTAGTGTTTGTGTTTTGTGTTTGTGTTTACTTTAGTAAAGGATGTGTTATGTGTGCTACTTTAACTTGTTATTGATTGTGTGTTGATTTGATTATGTTGGTTTGCTTAATTGTGTTTGTGTGTGATATTTTACAGGTGTTTGTCAGTTTATTAATGAAAGTTATGTTCTATGTTAGAATGCTTGAAGTAACTTCAAATTAAAAATTGAAAGATAAAAAATGTTGGGGAAATAATAAACATCAGGTGTGATGTTAAATTAATGAGAAATACTGATTTAAAAGGCTTAGTCTTGTTGTGATATACTTTAAACCTAAGGAAAGAAAAATTTCGGGTATGGCGCCTAAGCGTCAGAACTGGCACCTAAGCACCAGACCATCTGCAAACTGTGGCATCTAAGCGCCAAAACCTGAGTTGAGGCGTCGGTTCAACTGAACCTGCCAAAAATCAAAATTTTTATGATTTAAGCCAAAGCCACACCATTGTTGACACCTAAGCTCCTTCTTCTTCCTTTTTTTCATGAAAACCATCCCAGCGGTGCTTCTTAGAGCTCTTATCTTCAAGTATCTTTGCTGAAAAACACCTACTTTCTTTTTCTCGAGGTTAAATCTACATTTTTTCATAGTTATTTTGGGATTTCACTATGGATTTTTCATACATTGAGAGGAGAACGAAAATATGCAAAAAAATATTTGATTTAGTGGTGAACAATCCATGGATCTAAGCTTTGTTAGCTTGAAAAAGCTTTTAGGAAGCCTATTTTCTTAATTTTAAAATTTGTTGGAATTGTTCTTTAAACTTATTTTAGATGGCTCCTAATACAAAGCAAGGAAGGGGAAAAGAATCCTATGACAGTGCCAAATTTGTCAACTTTAATGCACAAATTTGTTAGCTTTATCGAGAAATTTTACTGCTGAACGAAGATTTTATAGACCCGGTGGAGCTATAGAGAAGATTATTGTGGCTCGTCAATGGCAGAGTTTCTGTTACTTTACTATTGTTGTCTTCATCACTGTGGTTTAAGAATTTTATGCAAACTTACTTGACGCAGCAGATGACTATGATTTTGTTTGAGGAAGAGGAGTTGAGTTTACTTCTACTGTAGATATATGGTCTGTCACCTACTGTAGATTGTTTCTATTATGAGTATACACCTTCTAAGGCATATTTGATATATGGTCTGTCACCTACTGTAGATTGTTTCTATTATGAGTATACACCTTCTAAGGCTGAGTTAGATCAAATTATAGCATATTTGATTGATGGTCTTAGAGCCTAGAAAATTCAAAAATATCATAAGGTAAAATTTTCTTCTTCCAAACTCAATGCCACCTCAAAGGCATGACATTATTTTATTTATGCTCTTCTTTTTCCTTCAAACAATTTGAGCAGAGTGACTAGAGAAAGCGCCATTTTACATTCAAGAGAGGAAACCTATAGATGTTGGCTCTCTTATTTATGATGTTATTAGTTCTTCTGAGAGAGCTAGTACTACTTCAGTTCTTGGATTTCCATCTTTGATATTTACCATTTACAAAGACTCTAGAGTAAAGTTAGAACATTGGGAAGAGCGATTGAAGCTACTTAAACCAATTGGGGAGGCCAATATAGATGTATATGGAATACCTAGAGATAGAGCTCAAGATGTACTTTCTACTTTTAGGCCTTCTACTTACACTACTACTGAGCCTCCCGCTAGATTCTGGAATGTGTTAAGTGAGAGATATTTGGAGTAGCAGAATGATATGTTTCTGATGCAGTGTCGTATGGAAGATATGGAAAATAAATTTGATCATATGGCAGATTTTGTTAGAAGGAGTAGTGACTATGATGTTGATTATGATGAGGCATTTGTGAAATTCATGAAGGGAGACAATTCTATTGATTTTACCCTTGATTTACTCCTTTTGAAAGATATCCCCTTTGATTCTGATGATGATGAGGAGGAGGAAGAGGATTAAACTTTATTTTTTATTTTGTAGTTGTTATAATTTTTAAATCTTTCTCATGTTGGACTATATATGTATGTTTTGTTACTCTGTACTTTTATTGTCACTGCTACTTTTGTTACTCTTTTACTTAGTAATGGATGTTTGTTAGAGTAAACTCTTACATTGCAAATTTTTATGTTATATCTATTTTTAATATAAATTGTGTACTACTCAACACTTATTTTTATTGTATCTGAACTATTCTCTTGCTTAAAAATTTTAAATTTTCCTCTTTCTTTTTTCTTTCTATAAACTTAACTGTCTTGAACTAATTTAAAATTTAAGTTTGGAGGAAGGGAGAAAATTAAAAAAAAAAATTATTTTCCTAAGTAAAGTATATTTTCAAAAATTATTTTATTATAACCTGTGGTATGTTGAGATAGCTTGAGATAACTATATTTTTGAATTTATAAATAATATAGTAAACTTAACTAAAAGTTTTTAATAATAAATATTAACTCTGGATTTGAGTTATTTAGTATAAGAGTATAAAATTTTGCTTTTACTATTTAAAATAAAGGAAATTGTACTTTTGAAAGTGTTAAAGACTTTTGGATTTTTATTTGAAAAGAAAGAACAGAGACTTTGTGAAAACACTTTTTCAAGTATAATACACTTTTATCAAGTAAGGAAATGTGGAAGGTTTTTAATTAAGAAGAGGATGATGAAGTTCAAAATTATTAAAAGCTGTTTAGTTATAGTAATCCTCACATGACATGAAAAGAAAAGGAAAGGATTGAAAATGATTTTGAAAGAAAAAGAAAAGAAAAATAAAAAGAAAAGAAAAGGCAAAAAGAAAAATATATGTGAGAGGAAGCTTAAGGAGATGCCTAATCAAAAATTGGCTTCACTTGAATCATCTTAAGGAAAGGGGCTTAATTATATTTCTAAGCTTATTTATGAAGTATTAGCATCCTTACTAGTAAAGTTCTCATGATATTCTTTTTCATGTAATTTTTCTAATTATTTTTAATATGAAAAATTACAATTATTCTTGAAATAAATAGAAAATCAGAATCTTTAGATTTGACCACTAAATATTTTACATTCTATTTTTAATCTAAGTTATTAAAAATCTTTCTAAAGTTTTACTATTGCATTTATAAAACAAAAATTATAGAAATTTTCAAGTAAAACTCACTCCCATAAGTTATGCATTTTATATATAGTAAGAAAGGTTACTTGAGGACAAGTAATGTTTAAGTTTGGGGGAATTGATCCACCTTAAATATACTTATATGTTATGTACATTTTATGTTCATTTTTTTAGGATTATATGCTTTAAGGAGGGGGTTTTTAAGTTTTTGGTTGCAGGAGCAACAAAAAGAGTTTAAGAGTAAAAAGGAGAAAAAATACATCAAAAAGAAGCAAAATGGGCTAAATTGAAGAAAAATACAAAACTAGTTGAACTGGCACCTATGCGCCATATGCAGAAATTGGTTGGCACCTAGGCACGATGGTTTGGCTCCTAAGCACCACGGTTACTGTCTAGAAGATTCATTGAATTGAGGCTAAATTTTGAAGAGGTTTCTGAAGCAACTCTTGGCCATTTTCGAAGCTCTATAAATATGGATTAATTCCAAGGGGCTAGAGAGTCTGATGTATAGAGTCTCATAGTGTGTGAGTGTGTTAATTGTGTGAGAAGCTTTCTTTATGAGTCTTTGTTATTTTTGGAGTTTGTGAGTTTTTTTAGTGTTGTTGGAGTCAATAAAGTTTGAGAACTCCAAAGGAGTTCTTGGGGAAACATTCCAAATAAGTATTTGTATCTTTATCTTTAATTTTTGTACTTTGGATTAGAGTTTATAAATATGTTTTGTTTTGTTATCCCCATGCTTTGTGAGTAGCTTTCTTTCTTTCTCCTTGTAATATGAAGTAATTAAGTTGGTGATTTGGATTTTGTTTGAAACTTCTTTTAATTCTAAAAATTATGATGACATTTTTATTGCTCCTTCATTTACTTTACAAATTGGCCACTTATATTGTTAAACCTGTTAAGGATCTTATAGCTACAAAAGGGCTAAGATTTCTTGACTTGTAAGTATCACATTCTACCTTGGAAAGAACAGTCGCGATCATCCAAATGGGGTTGCAAATAGATAAAGATAGAAGATTTGATGGGAGTAGAATTGATTTTTCTAGAGTAACAGGCTAGATAATTTTATCAATTTGGTCTATAGATTTGAACTAAGGGTCACTGGTCGGTCTTATAGAGAGGGCACAGCGGGAAATCTAGGAGTGAGAGACTAGAATCTACTCAACACTACTATACATGCCGACACTAACTTTTGATTAGTCAATGTTCTTCACACAATTCAAAAGAAGTAAAGAATAGTTATGCTTCCATTTGTAACAATACCACATTTAAGTTTCTAAATAATTTTGAAATCCTACACTGATTATGAGTTATTGGCAAGGAGAAAGTTCTTGTATAGTGTTATATTAGAAACTTGATCTAAAAACTTCATTGTGTACTGGTGATACTGTACTGTCCAACAACTTGCTAAATTATGAGATGTGAATCACCGTAGATGACAATGTCAGTTATGTTCATTGATATTGCCAACTCCAATCTGGTGATCAAAGCTTCATACTCTGCTTCATTATTGGTACATAACTCTGTCAGGTGGCAACAAAATCTCAACAATGACTGATCTAGTCTAACAAAAACAAAACCAATAACTACTTTGCTTGGTATTACTATTTGTAATCCTTTATCAATTCTAGCTAATGATTCTCCATCAAAATACATTTCCTAATGTCTGGTACTAAATAATTCTACTTGTAGTATCTACTCTTCTGCTAGATCATTATTGAGTGGGGACCCAGCTGGTAGTGGATGCACTGCGAGAAAATCTGTCAAAATTTGTCCTTTAATAGCACGAAGGGGCACAAAACTTATATCAAATTGCAATAAAATCATCGACCACCTCACTAAGCATCTGGAAAGTGTTGGTCGGGTCATCAGATATAACACCAAATTAACTTCCAAAATAAGGGTGATCTTATGAGAAAGCATGTAATGCTGAGCTTTTAGGCTGCAAAAATTAAAGACAAACAATGCTTCTCAATATCGGGATACCTTAATTCCGCTGGTATTAGACATTAGCCCAAGTAATAGAGTGTGTTATCCTTTCCCTTATCATTAATCTGAGCTAACAGGGCTCCAAGAGAGTCATCTAAGACCACGGTATAAATTATCAAAGGTTTTCCCAAGATAGGAGCTTCCAAAACATGAGGTGTCATTAAGTAATGCTTAATATCCTCAAAGGCCGTATTTCTCATTCCAAACACATTTGAAGTTCTTTTTAATTTATTTCAAAAAGAGATGTCACCTACCTGATATATTTGATATAAAACATCTCAGATAAGCCAATTTCTCAAATATCTTTAATCTTCCTTAGATTGATCTCGATTCTCGGATGATGGATAAAGAATCTTAGAAATTTCTTAGAGGTGACGCAAAAGGCTCAATTTAAGGGATATATCTTAAGATTATATTTTTGTAATCGTTTGAACATGATCCTCAAATAATACAGGTGGTCTATTCACTACTTGCCTTTGATGACCAAGTCATCGACATAGCACTCCACTTAGTTGCGGATGAGGTCATCAAAGATCTTCATCATAGCTCATTGGTACGGTATTCTTCAACCTAAATGGCATTTTTGTGGTAGAAGATTCTGATCAGCGTTCTGAAGGTTTTAAGAATCACATCTTTTAAAGACATCGTAATCTGATTGTATCCTGACAATCCATCCATAAAAGAGAAAATCTCATGTGTCGACGTGGAGTCCACCATTAACTCTGGTATCGGTAGCAGGAACTCATCCTTTGGACACGCTTTGCTTAAGTCCCTGAAGTCGACACATGCCCGGATTTTTCCATTCTTCTTCTTAACTGGGACAACGTTGGCTAACCATGTGGGATATTTTTCTTCTCACACAAAGTTAGTGTCTATTAATTTCTTTACCTTTGCAATAACTTGTTATTCTATTTCAAGATGCATTCTTCTGGGAGCTTGTTTCATTAGGTTCATATTCTTTTTTACTCCAAGCCTGTGAACTATGACTTCCAAGGATAATTCTAACATTTCATCATAGTTCCAAGCGAAGCAATCCTTGAATTCTGATAGTAGCTTGACAAAATTCATAGACTCTCCCTCGCTGAGTCAAGAACTTATGAAGGTAGCTCAGGGCAGCTCCTCAGCCCCGAGATTAACTTCCTTCAGTTTGTCGATTGTTGACTTAATTTTCTCCTCGAACTTTGGTGGAGCATCATCTATCAGAGAATTTTCAAAAACATCTTCCACATCGAGCAATCCTCTTCCAATCCACTATTAACGTTCCATAACTTGTCAAAGAGTTGTAGTTTATCTTCTGGTATTTGCTTCAGTGCACAACCCTGTTGAATTAGATTTTCATATACATGGAGAAAAATAAACAAATGGTAATTCCATTAATTCATTAGAATAATCCTCTTTCAGGTTCTACATGAGTTTCAAAATTAGGAGAAGGGGAAGCACGATATAACTTGATTTGCTTCCAACTAACACCCCAAATTTTTGTGAACTCTAGACTTTTGACTTTATGGTTTGAATTGGTGCCAAGGTCATGTCCTGCATGTAGTGGTTGATTCAAACAAACATTAACTCATATTCACTTTTCTTCACATCATCCAAGGAAATCTCAATCTACATCTTCTTCTAGTTCATCATCATTGTTTCTCCATTGAACTTGTCTTCCTCAAAGCTTTCTTCTAGGTCAATGCTGATAGTAAGATTTGTTTGTTTAACAATCTTGTTGGTTTTTCCTCGCCTGTGTCCTCAGCTTTTCTCTCAAATGCGTGGGATAAAAGAACCTCCACCTACTCATTGCAAAGGAGTGGTAGAAGAATGATGAAGCAGAGCTGAATGATCTTGCTTTTATGATCTCTTTGAATTTTTTATCTTAGTTTGGACAACTTATCAAAAAAAGATAGTCTTCTTGGAGGAGCATAGTAGACGGCGTCTTCATGGATGCCTACCTCATGAACTGAAAATGGTTGTAAATCCCCCTTGATGCAATGTTCTTGTCCTTACTTGAATTACTTAATGCATTGGTGCAGTGACGATGGGACCATATTATGCTCGTGAATCCACATCAACGCAGAAAAACATTGAAAGAGGTTTTTACATCGATGATATGGAACTTAGTGATTGTTACTAGCTCTCCAACCTTCATGAGTAGCGTAATCAATTCAGGTGCTCTTTCTACCTTTTTATTAAATCCTCTTAACAACATCTTATTGACAATAAGCTCCTAAGTATCAATTTCTAAATATTCTAACATCCGTAGACTCATTAGATTGAGTGACGCTCCTAAATCTACCAAAATTGTGGAGAGTACAAATTTGTTGTTGCTGACAAAAATGTAAAGTGGTCAGTTGTACTCGGTAGTACCAAACAGCAAGTCTTCATTGGTGAAGGTTACCCCAAGTTGTTCCTTTAACAAACAGACTTCATCCGAGGATGTGCTAGCCAACTAAGCTAAGCAAATTTCTTGATCAAGTAAAGCCTTGATGAGAGACTCCCTCATCTCCTTTGACAGGATCATAGCATCGTAGATGCTTATTTTGGCTGGCAACCTCCAAAAATGAGCTACTACATTATAATCCACTCTATATATTCCTCCAATTTTCACTTGATTATGTGTCTCTTCCACTAGCAGACCCAGGAGTGGCTCTTATCGATTGACTATTGATTTCGTTATAGTCTATATGAAACAATATAAAAATAACTTTAATTATAGTTTTCATTAATATTTCCTTATTTTACAATAGTGTCAAAAACTTGATCCTAACAAAAATAAGTATTTAACTTTTTAATTTATATATATATATATATATTGGAATACTACGCAAGTATATGTATCGTTATCAAGTAATATAGGATGTTTTGATTAAGACCTGAATATCAAATCCACAGGGAGAACACTCAATATGTGCTTTTGAACAGCAGCTTTCTCTTTTAAAAATACAATTACTTAAACTAAAAATATTTTCGCAGTATTAAAATTCAAATATTTTTTGTATTTTTGATATATTGACAGAATAGTAACAATTTAAAAGATAACTTAAGTTTATGTAAAAGAAAAGTATTAAATTTAAAAAAATGTCTTTCTCCTTATCATGAATCAGTAATAAGTATAGGAATTTGTTGTGGAAGTATGCAAATTGTGTTGTGCCAAATATGAGCAATAATATTCTTTACCCTTACTAATGAGCTATAAAAAATATTGTCTAATTTAAAGTTTCGATAGTTCTGAAGACCGGCTAGGCAGGGAAGATACCAACTCTCAGTCTAGAGTTCCTTAAATTCTCTCCACCTAGGGCTACATCTCATATCACAACCTAAAACAATAAATCAAGATGGGGGCTTTAACTTGTCCCTTTAAAGTCCTCTAACTCTACACACTTGAATGATTATTTTCCTATTTATTTGTACTAAATCATGTGAATTACATTCTCATTCATACAACCTCATGTGATTCTTTCAAAATCATGACTAAGAAAATACAAACCCAGTTCTTAAATGTTCTTATAAAAAAATTTAATATCTGGATTGGCCAAACCAAGACGTAAATGAAGTTCATGGATTTAAATCATCACAACTTCTTCCAACATTAAAGATCAATACTCTTCACAACTTCCACAAAACTTAATTACTTATCATTTTAAGAAGAAAGATAAAGAAAACTACTCAAAGTCCATGGAGAAAACAAAACACTTTAATTACTTATCATTTTAAGGAGAAAGATAATGAAAAGTACTCAGAATTCATGGAGAAAAGAAAACCACACATTAGTTTAAAAGTAAAAATCATTGTCAAACTAACAAGAAGTCTCGATTAAAACTAAAAGTAGTTTAAAACAAAACATAAAAATATATCTTAAATCCTCCACCAAACTCTTGAAGTTTCTTTGAATCTCTTCTCTTTTACAACACTCCAACTCTCAAAATAAAACTAAAATGAAATGGAAAAAAGTAAATTTTGTGGTGCTTGAATCTCTCCACAAGATTCTCCACGATCATCTTCTCAAGAATCCAACACACTCTCCCTCTTTAAGCACCCACTTCAAATGTAAAAACTTCCTTCTTTTAAAAATCTTTAAAAGGTGCCTTGAAAACTCTTCATAATGTATCCACATTCGATGAATCCTCCAAAGGACGCCTCCTTCACAAGTCTTTTAATAATATTTTTGTTCTTAGTTATCATAACATCCCTCTTAAGTCAATATGTGCCTCAAATACCTCTTCAAAATTTGGCCAAATGAAGAAAACCGCCAAATAACTACCTCTCGCGCATAAGCACGGGGTCTCTGGTGCTCAGGCATGGCCTTCTTCGTTTAACTGGCGCTTAAACGACGGATCTGGCACTTATGCGCCAAAACACTTTAGCACAATTTTCACCTCTTTGCTCCAAATTTGATTCTTTTTCACTACTTTCAGCATTTTTTACCTTTTTACTTGTACCTGAAAGAAAAACACACAAATATCTTCCATTAAAGCGCAATAGCTCAAAAATAGGTATAAAAATGTGTCTAAAAGCACTATATATTTTAGGTGTATCAAAATCCCCAAACTTAAAATGTTACCTGTTCTCAAGTGCATTTCAATTTTAAAAAAAAAACTAAGTAAGATATGTATATGAGTTTCTTTAGAATTTATTAAAATTTAGATTTAGAAATATAGCAGTCCAATTTAGAAAAAATAATTAGTAAATGAGACCAACTTATAGTTTAGAAATTTTAAATTTTAAGAAATATGAAAAAATGAGTTTCTATCTAATTTAGAAATATTGTAGATTTTCCAAATTTAGAGTTTAGTTCTTTTATTATCTCTACATAAAAATTTTTATTTTATATAAGTTTACTTATTATATTATATTCATAAGCTTTAGAGTTTCTCAAGTCTTATACTTTTAAAAGATCAAATGTGGAACCAATTTTTGATTAGGCACTAATCCTCAAGCTTCTCCTCCCTTATATTTTTTTCCTTTTCTTTTTCTTTCTCTTTTCTTTTCTTTTTCTTTCCTTTTTCTTTTCCTTTTCCTTTCTTTTTTTTTTCTTCTTCAAACAAGGATTACTATATCTAGATAGGCCTTTAATGGTTTTGAATTCCACTTCTCCTTTCTGAAAGCAAAGTCCTAATATTAATTTTTTACTTATAAATATAACAATAGTTTTGAAAATTATTTTTTAATAAAAGAAATTTAAGTATTAAAAATAAAAGTCAAAATTTCTAAATTTTTCAAAAGATATAATTTTTCTTACTAAAGATAGTTACAATATATTTAGCATTTTCTACACTAAAAACATTTAACTACAAGTTTTTCTTCATTACTCAAAATTTTAACTAAATTCTCTTACTCATTTCTAAAATCAAATTTCCTAATATAACTGCATATACATGATCATTTTTCTTTTCATTTCAAATTCACTTGTAGCACATTTGAAAAAAAATAAAATGCAAGTTTTTAAATATTTTTCATGCCCCCCCAAACTTAAATTTTTACCAAGATTATACAGTTTAGCATCAAATATATATAAGCATGAATGAAAATAAAAATAACATGCTTACAGTAATTTTTATATCCTAAGTATACAAGTATAAAACTAAACACAAGAGTAAAATCAATTTTTGATCAAATTTTTTTTTATCATTTTCATTTTAATTTAACATATAGAGATTCACTAGACTTCTAAGTAGTGGGTACAAACATAAAAGCAAGCTAACACACTAACTTTGACTTCACATTCTCAAAATAAAAACAAACACACTAACAAGATAAAAGAAAAAATACTGGGTAGCAATTTTCTAAGTTTCAAATGTAAGATTTATGCTAGCAAGATTTTCAACTTTACCAAAGACATAGAAATAAGTTAAGTTCTAAACTAACTAAATCACAGTATTAAACACACAACAACAGTTACTACCCTAGCATTTTAAAACAAAGAACTAAAAAAGCACAATATCACAATACAATTAAAAATAAATGTCTCACACATCACAATGTTTAAACAAGTACACAAACATACATTTCTCAAGTCCAAAGCATAAAAACACATCACATCACTAATCTTAATTAAACATAAAAGTCCAAACCACGTCACATAGTTAAAATCAACACTTAAATGCAAATGTAGCAAGCCCAAACCACATAATTCATATCATATTACAGTCATAAAAATAAATCTCTTAGTTCTACTCCTCATTTTCTAAATCACCGCTATCCCAAACCTCTGTAGGCTCATAATCAGGGTATCTAAGATATGGAGGAAATTGCACTCCTTGGTTACCCCTAACAAGGCTCTCAAAAGATGAGTTAAATTTCTTTTCATAATCACTTTTTCTCTTATTATACATATCAGTATGATCTGTAAAATGCTCTAAATTTTGTATCCAATCAGCGGTATAAATAATTTTATCCATCATCCTTTATAATAATTGATCTTGGGTCTCAGTAGACTCACCTCTAGAAGTAGAAGCACATGAGGCAGATGGTATAGATGTAGAAGCAGCAGAGGTAGAAGCAGCAGACATCTCAATTCCATAACTCCTAGAAAATCCTCCTCTCCATCCAAAAATAAAATGTTCAGAATAAGTTTTCACATTCACCTTTGTGATGGGCTTTAGAGGCAACAATACTTCCTCCCAGCTATCATATTTTACTCCAACCTGCTCACATAAAGAAAGGATCAAGGAAGTCAATCCCAGACCTGCAGTAGCAACTATAGTGGCAGAATTGATGATAGTCTGATATATCAAAGCTCCAATGTTGATGAGATTTCCTTCCTGGATATAATAATTTAACGTTGCTCTCTCTCTCTGGTAACTTCACTGAGATGATTTGTTAGTAGCAGAAGAGCTAAAATAAAATAGTGTAATGCCTTCAAAGGTGCACTTAACTTTGATATAAGAAAATTGACTCTCCTTTCATTAACGATTTTCCAAAGTCCTCTTCCATCAGTCAAATAGGAAATAATCTCATCTAGCTCCATCTCAGTCAAACTATAATTTACATAAAAACATAAAGTATGACTCTATATTCTTCAGCCTACGAAAGGTTAGCATAGAACTCCCTAACAACAGAAATAACTGCAATAGCAGAAAAAAAAATAGAATCATTCCCACTATCGATGAACGATCATATCTTCCACAGATCCACTTGGATTGTTAAAACAATGCTCCTGGATAAGCTTTTGTGATTGTAATGCATCACTGTACCTATCCTGAGCCTTTGAATAAACAACCTTGCTTGAATCAAAAAGGCACTTTCCTTTACTTCTCTTCATTCTTGGTGCCATTCTACAAATTTATAAAATTCCATAAATAGCTTCAAAAATCAAGTCTAAACTACTAAACTAAACTTCCAAAAGATTAAACTACACTTCCTATGCAATTTACATAGATTTTTCCTCATTTTTCACGATGAATAGTGAATTTTTTAATTCTTCCCAATGTACTCAAAATACATTGTGAAATCCAAAATTTTTGCATGGAAGTAAAGCTCTTACCTTAAGAAATGTGAATCTAGAAAATTTTTCTTGATTCCACCAAGAAATATCCACTTAATGGTGTGCCCTAGCTCTCCAAAATTGTGATTTCGAGAGGTTGAAGGTGATGGGAGGGTGAAAAATGGGGATTTCTAGGTTAATTTTTCACTTTTAACCGTTCACGAACCAGTTTTCGTGAACTAGCGCTTAAGCGCAGATAAGTGGCGCTTAGGCGCCTGCTTCTCGAGTTAGCTCACGCTTAAGCACGATATGTGGCTCTTAGACGCCACAATTTTTGAGATTTTTAAATTTAAGTAAAATTCACTATCTTCCTAAGTATACTAACCCTAGATGGTCTTATAACACTTAAATGACTATTTTCATCTCCTACAACTCTCCTTTCTCTCAAAATTCTCCATATAACTCACTTCAATTCGAAGCTAAAAATAACCCTAACTTTCACACAAACAAACACATATATTAATTCAAAAACAATAACAAGTATATATAACACTTAATTCTCACTCCAAATAGTCTTGGATGAGAAAATTTTCTAAATACAAACACCTAACAAACATACTCAATTAAGCTCATAAAAGTCATAAACACTAAAAACAAACACTAACATATAAACACAACAACTTCAAACAGACAAACTCAAACATAGAACTTAATTTCACTTTTCATTTCATGGGATAAACTCTGGTCTTTCATTAGTCTCTCCTGGGGCAATCGGAATTTAAAGTTGATAAAACGGACGATAGTGACGTGCTTTGATACTATCTTCTTCAATCCATTTTTGGTTAAGAAACATCTCCTTATCTGCTTCCTCTATATAACTAGTATGGCTAAATTGAATTTTCAATTGTCATCCAATATGCTCAAGATGTGCATGAATCTCAATTAGCTTGGCATGAAGTAAAGCCATGATAGTCTCAATTTTGTTGATCTTTTCCGATATTCCTTTGATACTAACAGCTAAGAAGCCATTATACATCTCTTGTGCACTTTGACTAATGAATCTCTTCCTCATGGTCTCTTCCTTCTTCAAATCCATCTCGCATGAAGACATTTTCTCTAAATATCTCTTTCTCTTAGACTTTTAGGGCTAAAAATGAGCTGGGGCAAAATCCTTTCACTAAAACCTTCTATTTATAGGCCTAAATCCTTCTAATAACTCCTAGACACGTCTTGGACTGCCTTGGCACATTTTTACAAACCAATTGGCGGTTAAACCTTCTAGAATTTTAATTTAGCACATGTTTTTTAACTACCGTGCTTAAGCGTCGAATATTAGCGCTTAAGCGCCAGTGTCCATTTTTGCTTCAATCAACTTATCATCCAAGTTCTCATTTTAACATGTTTAGATCACTAAATAAAGTCTTAAAGTCAATTCTAACACATAATATCTCAAAAAATACTACCCCAATTTTTCTTAATCACACACAAACGATAATCAAAGCAAAATACACTGATAACTATGGGTTACCTCCCACAAGCACTAGTTTTAACGTCGTCAGCCTGACGTAACCAGTGTTTATTCTGATTGACCTAATATCATTTCTTCATTAAATTTATGTTCATCCCATATAAAATAAGGTTTTAGTCTATGACCATTCACTTTAAACACTTTATTAGTCTTAGGATCTTTAATTTCCATAGCTCCGTAAGGATAAACTTTCATCACAACAAATGGGCCCATCCACCTGAACTTAAGTTTGCCTGGAAATAATCTTAACCTTGCATTATATTGCAAAACTTGTTGCCCTAGCTAAAAATTTTTACTAAGAATTCTTTGATCATGCCACTTTTTCATCTTTTCTTTGTAAATCTTAGCACTTTCATAAGATTCATTCCTTATCTCTTCAAGATCATTTAATTGCAATAATCTTTTCTCACCAACATCTTTCAAATTATAATTGAACTCTTTAATTGCCCATATGCCTTATGCTCAAGTTCAACTGGTAAGTGACAAGTTTCCCAAATATTAGCCTATGTCCAATATGCTTTATGCTCAAGTTCAACTGGTAAGTGATAAGCTTTCCCAAATATGAGTCTCACTAATATTGTAACATTCTTTTCTCACCAGCATCTTTTAAATTATAATTGAACTCTTTAATAGCCCAATATGCTTTATGTTCATATTAAACTTGTAAGTGACAAGCTTTATCAAATATTAGCCTATATGGGGACATTCCTATAGTAGTTCTATATGCAGTCCTATAAGCCTACAAAGCATAGTTAAGTTTGACTGACCAATCCATTTTTATTGGATTTATAGATTTTTCCATAATTCTTTTAATTTACCAATTGGATAATTCAGCCAAACCACTTGTCTGAGGATAGTAAGCAGTAGCAATCCTATGATTTATATGATATTTCCTTAATAACTTCTCCATTATGGCATTTCTGAAATGACTTCCCCCATCAGTAATGATAACTCTTGGCATCCCAAATCTATAGAATATGTTCATTTTCAAAAATTTTGCAACACTTTGAGCATCACATTAAGGTAAAGCAACAACTTCTATCCATTTGGATACATAGTCCACTACTAATAGAATATATAAATCTTTCTGAAAGATGGTATACATGGTCCCATGAAATCTAATCCCCATAACCAAGGAATATCTCATTTTTTCTAAAAATATTACCTACACATTGACATTTATCACAAGTTTTAATATAAGCATTAACATCTCTAAAAATCATAGACCAAAAGAATCCAGATTGTAAAATTTTGTGTGTTATTTTATCAACACCAAAATGTCCCCCAAAATCAAAATTATGACGTTTTTGGATAATTTCATAAGTTTCTTCTAATGATACACAGCTTTGAATAATCAGATCATTTCCTTATTTTTATAAAAAAGGGTCATCCTAAAAATAAGTTTAGCTTCAGAAATAAATTTCCTCTTCTACTGATATGTCATTCCATAGAGTTTAATATCACTAACAAGAAAGTTCACAATGTCAACATACCACGGAACACGCCACTCTTTAATAGTGAACAATTTTTCATCTAAAAAATACCAGTCTGGTTCTTACATGTTCTCACAAAAAATTTTAACATCTGAAATATTCAAATCAAGAAGTAAATAAAGTTCATGGATTTAAATCATCGGAACTTATTCTAACATTAAAGAGCAATACTCTCCACAACTTCCATCCAAACTTTAATTACATATCATTTCAAGGAGAAAGATAAAGAAAAAAACTCAGAATTCATAGAGAAAATAAAACCACACTTTAGTTTAAATGTAGAAATCATTGTCAAACCAACAAAAAGTCCAGATTAAAATCAAAAGTATTTTAAAACAAAAGATAAAAACTTATCTCAAATCCTCCACCAAAATCTTGAAGTTCCTTTGAATCTCTTCTCTTTTACAACACTCTCAACTCTTAAAATAAAACTAAAAACAAAAGGAAAAAGAAAATATTGTGGTGCTTGAATCTCTCCACAAGATTCTCCACAATCTTCTTCTCAGGACTCCAGCACTCTCTCCCACTTCAAGCACCCACTTCAAATGTAAAAACTTGTTCTTTTATAAATCTCCAAAGGGTGCCTTGGAAACTCTTCAAAATGTGTCCACATTCGATGAATTCTCCAAAGAATGCCTCCTTTCACAAGTCTTTTAATAATATTTTCATTCTTAGTGGTCATAACCACCCTCTTAAGCCAATAAGTGCCTCAAATACCTCTTCAAAATTCAGCCAAATGAAGAAAACCAGTAAATAACTGCCTCTGGCACTTAAGTGCGGGGCCTCTAGCGCTTAGGTGTGACCTTCTCTATTTAATCGGCACTTAAGCGCCGGATCTGATGATTAAGAGCCAAAACACTTTAGCATAATTTTCACCTCTTTGCTCTAAATTTGATCTTTTTCACTCCTTTAAGCATTTTTCACCTTTTTACTTGTAACTGAAAGAAAAACACACAAATACCTTCCACTAAAGTGCAATATCTCAAAAATATGTATAAAAATATGTATAAAAATACTATATAATTTAGGTGTATCAACAATTTGCTTTCCTTTCTCTATTGGAGCTATCCTCGGGGGTCATATTTTTGCACTCCTTAAATTAATTTATGTGATCTCTTCTTGTTTAGATGTTGTAGCTGACTCTTTTGATGCTTCTTCTGAATCTAAATTGTCTAAGTTGATTGCAATAGGTGTTTTTTGGCATTCGTGGACTGGCTCTTCACTCCCAAAACTACCATAATTGGTGTTGTCGATGTCTTCTTCATTTGTGTTAAAGTGTTTTTCAGGCTTAAATATGATTTGAGGATCATTTTAGGAATCAAAATTGAGGTTAGACTATTCATAGTCAGTTACGTTATCACTAGAGACAGCCAAAACATAGCTAAAATGGCAATTCTTATGTTCAAAAGACCTTGAAGGGGAAAAAAGATAATCATACATAGTCAGCAGTTCAAAGAATTTCTCCTCTGAATCTGAAACAACCAATCTAAAGGAGGCAATCCATATCTTACTTCTAGCGTTATAGGTCTTCATCTCATGCACGATCACATCCTTCTTTTTCTCCGTCTCCAGTGAATTCTCTAGTGTAATCTCCATCTTTGGTCTGGCAGGCTGGAGACTCTGAACAGCGGCTTGTGTTGACGCAGTCTGAATATGTTCTAGTATCTTCTTGGATGATCAACTCCAAACAATGCTTCAACCACTTTCATCTGAATATGGATCTATCGAAGTGATTGGCTTGGCCAAAATGATATTTATAGAACCTCATTCAATTTCTTTTAAATACTCTTTTGCAATCGTTAAATTTCCTTCTTTGAGATTTCTCTCAAGTAAATCCTTGAAATTAAAACTTCCCTCAATGGTGTATCCAAGTAATATGCGGTACGAACAATAGTTGGGATGATCTTTCTTATGAGCCTCTTCTAGTTTCTTTGTCTCAGGCAATCTGAACTCAAGCTTCTTCATCAAACTTTTGAACATCTTTGGCACGGCTTCATCCTTGATAGAGTATATTCTATTCTAAAAATCTACAAATGACTGAGCATGCTTGACATCTACTCTGTATGGTCTTCTCCAAAACAACTACTGAACGGACTGGCTATAACGGTGAGTATGCTACTGCTGAGCTGGTCAGGCTGTGAAGACTGTTGGGTACCCTGACAAGACTGCTCAACCTAAATCCTCAAAGGCTACTTATCCTTTTTGACCATTGCCACCACCCAATTTTTTTCTCAAATGTATCGACTGTACTAGACTTCTCAGCCTTTTCCAAATTTTCCATATGTTTTACCTCTTCTTGCAGACAACTGACCTTGCAGAATAGTTTCTCGAATGATTTGATAGTAAGTCCCTTAAGCATGAAGGCTACTAGACCATGAATTCTTTTGAGTAAAATCTCAATTGCATGTTGTTCCTGCAATTGAGGCTAACACTTCATGCTGAAGTTCATCCATCTCAAAATATAGTCCACCAAGATCTCATTGGATTTCTGTCTTCCTACAACAAGATCTCCTATGGTGACATGGTGTTGTGTTACGACAAACATATTCTCGAACAGGTGCTCCAACTCGGCAAATATTTTTATTGATCTATTGGGTAGCTCGTCATGCCAATCAAATGTTATTCCTAATAAACTGCTGACAAACTACTGGAGAAAATATGCTTCGTTACCCCCAGCATTGCAACGGCTCGCTCGAAAATGTGTTATATGCTATCGGGGATTTTTAATTCAATCGATCATCTTGAAATTTGGTAGCAAAAAGCCTTAGGGTATAGTACGACATTGAATTTCTCTAGGCAAGGTCTACCCTTTGAAATTGATGCTCCTCCTTTAAACTAGACTAAAGCTTCCTGCACTTGTTATTCAACTAATTGCTTGATACCTTGCTCTGATACCAAAATCTGAATAGAATCTTTCTTCTCTGCTCATCTTTATTGGAAGAAACTTCTTTTCTTTCATCAGTAATATGTATAATCTCGAGTTGATTGACCTCCGAAATTGCCATCTGCTATGACTGAGCCTGTCCATGCATTGTAGTCATGGCAGCCATGATGTTGGTCATCTTCTCCATCCATTTCTTCATTCGACAAATATCGTCATCTCATAATTGAATGGCCCTTTGCATGTCATCCACGATGTTCCCCTCAATAGAAATTGCAGCATTGTGCAACGATACAATGACCCTATTCTCAATGACATTAACCTCCATGAACTCCTCAACAAGATGGTCTGTGAAATAAAAATTTTCATTATCAACATCCATTACTTGCTCTTTTTCTAGCTTTGCAATCTCGGCTCTGAGCTTTTCTACTTTATCATCAATTTCTTTCTCTTGGATCAACTTAAAACCTGTGGGTCTTCCCTGAACATCATCTCGCTTCCGAAACAAACTATAGCAATGGTGGTAACAACATCTAACAAATCAAACTTATGCTAAATTCCACAGAACTACCCCACGGGCTCATTAGAACGTATCGGTATGGCACCCTTGGATAACCATACTTTCTTTATTGATGTTGTTTCCTTAAGATGGCTTGTCTCAGAGGAGGCATCAGTGTGTTGAAGAGAAGTATGCTCCTTACGATGCAGACAAAGTACAATAGTAACAGGTCACTTTCCATTACCTTTCTTTGGGAAATCCTCAAAAACAACTGTAGACGATAGTCTAGGACAGATGTGACTTGACTAGTTGGCCCGACCCACAATTACACAGTAATTTAGCTTTCAAAAAATGGCCAAAAACTTGACCTGAATTTATATTTAGCGGCTAGTGTGCAAAATAAAAATGTTATAAAATCTAGAAAATAGTTTACACACCATGGGTACTATGCAAGTATACATATGGTTTCAAGTAATATAGGGTTTTCATTTAAAACCCAGAATATCAATCCATCAGAGAAGCGAGGTAAGAAATCCCTTAGGCTAATTCTATTCTACTACTATCAGGTCTTATATTGGAATGTCGATTAAAGTAGTTTATTCTAACAACTACTACTACTAAATGAAAATCTTAATTCTAAAGATAACTTATCTGGATTAATTGGTTCAGAGAATTTTGAGATGTTAAAGACTAGCCTTCTCATGCGATGACCTAGATAACGTATAGGAATGAAATGCTTAAAATATAATGTTACAGTGACAAATAGGAGCATACCTATTCTTTACTTCTTTTGATGTGTAAAGAGCATTGGCTAATCTAAAGTTGGTGTCGGCATGTATAATAGTGTTGGGTAGGTTCTAGTCTCTCACTCTTAGATTATCCACTGTGCCCTCTCTATAAGACCTACCAGTGACCCTTGGTTCCAATCTCTTGACCAAATTGATAAGAAAATCTATCCCATCACCCTAAAAATATTAATTTTACACCCATCAAATCTTATCTCCTTATTTATTTTCACTCCCCCTCGGACGATTGTCACTGCTCTTTCCAAAGTCGAATTTGGTACTCACTAGTTAGAGAAATCTTAGCCCTCTCAAGTCTGTATATTTTTTAACAAATTTTAACAATGCAAGTGATTAGTTTGCAAAGTAAATTAAGAGCCTGTGAAAATACCATCACATTTATGAAATAAGAGAATTTCTAAGCAAATCTAAATTCCTAAACATGTATCCAATTCAGTGTAAAATAAAAGTAAAATGAAGATAATGACGTAAGTAGTAAAAAAATTGATAGAATTATGTAATAAACTAAGTGCTAATAAGGAACATATGTCTACCTACACTCTTTTGAGCATATAAGCATGCTTAGTATTCTATTAGTTTTATGCAACTACCTATCGCCTAGAAGCTTCTAATAGAAACAAAGCATGAATTATATTTCCTTAAAAATTGCAATTATTGCCCATATTATTTTGCAATAGCCAACCAAACAATGTGTGTGCACTCTAGTTGTGAGATCACCGCTCTACCAAGTCTTGGTTTCACTTACAATAGATTTTAACATAACATATTGTCACTCAAGTTATGTCAATGAAGCGAAGGATATATTACTCATCACATTAAAATAAAAACAATCCTATCATAAAATATATTTTCCTACACATGCCACTGCTTTATATTAAAAGAAAAGTGTAAAGAAAACTACTTACGAAGCATGTATAAAACGCAACTAAAAACTTTATTTAAATCAAAGAAAATCTATTAGAATGTGTTTATAATAATTACAATATAATGAAGAACATAAAACTTAGTTTTTTCCCTCTGAAAGAAAGATGAAAAGTTTCTCCAACAATGTCTCCTGCCGATCCATGCGCCTCTCATACCTCTTTAATCATATCTCTCAAAATCCCTCACCAATCTCTCTAGAAAATGGAGAAATCTACATCTTCATAAACTCACACCAAACTCTATCTAAAATCCTTCTAAAACTCCTCCTAAAACACCCTCTAATCCTTCCATGAGAGGTGTCAACCCCCCTATTTAAAGAGACACAAAAAGCCCCTCCCTTCTCTAAGAGACACATCTCTTCCTCCAAAAGACACGCTCTTTCACTCCAAGAGATGCACCCCTTCATCCATGAGCCTTTCAAAGTGTCTAGATTTATTTAACAACTCTATGGGGCGTGCAAGCCATCCAAAAACTTCTAGAACACCCCTGAACCACCAAAATCATCCAAAACTGCCTCTGGATAATTTCTAGTGCCTAGGCGCCACTCTACAGACTGCTCCAACGTTTTGCCCCGTTTCGCTCCGATTCAACTTTGTTTTGCCCCATTTCAACTCCATTGCGCTCCAAATTGATAAACCTACAAGATAGACATGAAACTAACTTTTTCTTTAAAGTGTAATTTCTTTCAAAAATATATGATAAATGTAAATGAGATTAAGCATAGAAAGACATATCAAAATGTGTTAGGTCAGAATTTTCTTCCTTGCTCGATTTGACTCCAAATGACACCATTTTTGCTCAATTTTTACTAAAATTCCATTTCTTGTACCTAAAGAAAAAAACATGTAAAATACCTTCCTTTAAAATGTACATAAAATGATCATGAAATGTACACTAAAAACATGTAATTTTTAGGTGGATCTGCGTCCTACGGGTCTTTGGGCAATAGTGGTGGTATCTGAGATGGTGGCAATGGTATTGGTACAATCTCCAAGATGAAATTTAAATTGAATACAGGCTTGATGTACTTTTGTTGATTTCTATAACAGATGGACGGGTCTGACTTTCTTCAAGATCTTATTCTTCATCCGGGGTGGTACTGTGCAGCCTACCTGCTTACAAAGTTCAGCAACTATACACACCTCCTTGGCAGCCAATATTTTAAATACAATGCAAACTCAGATGATAGGAGTGGGCTTCTCCCTCTCTGCATCATGACCATGAGATGGTGGAAGAGTAGCAGTAAGAATAAGAAGACTTTCAGCTCTAGTAGTATCTGACAGTGGGTGAAACCTACTCCCTCAGAGGAGAGGAGAGGTCTCAATCATTTTGAGTTCCTCCTATTGAGGAATCTCATTAATAGAAAATAATTCTATAACCTTGGCCCTGGTGGCCCTCTATATCTTGCGGTTACGATTTCTCTTATGTGACTTAGTTAACAGTGCAGCTCTTGAACTTGAATCAACCTCAAAAACTGATGACAAGGCAGCAAATGCATTTATTGAACTTCCCTCAATTAGTACTTCCTTTCCCTTGGTTGAAAATGTTGTGGGCGCAGTGACAGTGAACCCGGAGATGGTAGATGTAACAACTCGCCATGATATGGGAGCGACAGATCAAGCAGACACGGAAACAACGGGCTTCTCAGATGCTATGGAAGTGACGATCTTCACCTTCTTGCAAGAAGGGAATTTTTGGTGGCAGTTCAAATTGAACTCAACGGGTGTCTCTTGAACGACTGGGGTAGTAACTTTCATCACAACGAACGGGGCGTTGTCAAGCACGACCTCAAACCCGTTGCATCTAGATCCAAATTTGATCATCGGTGCAATGTTGTGGGCCTCTCGACTGGTAAGCAGGTTGTAGGAGAAGGTCAAAGTCAGTGAGGCCATCCTAACAGCTTTAAAATGAAAGTTCTGAGGGTTAGTATCGGCCAATACCTCACAAATTTAGTGCAAGGACTAAAAATCAACAAAGGTCTCTCCGTGACCTAGGCACGCCTTTCTTATTTTCATTTTTGCTTCGTTTTTATTTTTAAAGTTATTACTTATTTATGATTTTAACTTTAAAGGGTTTAATTAAATTGCAGAAATTAAATGAGGGTTAAAAGACGTAAAGATCTGGCTGAAATTGCAAATAGCAATCCAAACATGAAAGATACTATCGACCGCCATATTTTGTGGATTTAAGGCATAATTTTAATTATATATTTATATATATATAATTTTTAAGAAAAAAAGTGTTTTAATTTTGAAAAGGTAATATTTTAATTTTTTTAAATACGAGAACGAACCGATCCCATGTAGACAATAGTTTAAATGATGAAGCATGACACCGCAAGCAATGTACCTACCCCAAAGGATAGATACACTACTTACTAGTGAAGGCTTGATTAAATAAACTAAAGAATTATGACATCTGTTTGATCTATGAACCATTTTTTATGTGCCAAAAAATTCCCTTATCTAATATAAAAGATTAGATAGGGTTTATATTAAGTTGGGTTTATAAAGTTTCTTATAAGGGGAAGCCCCTATAGTTAATTACATCTTAAATTATTGAAGTCACTTAAGAAAACTCTCGATTTAGATCATAAAATCATGCCTTCAAGAATTTTAAAAGATAGGACTTTTCAAGGATCTGACAAAGAAGTGTGAAATTGGAACGGCTCAAATTTGGAACATTTTATCATGAAATTCAAAGGAAGAAGAACTAGGGAATGTCATATTTTCTGAGGAGAACCTCGGTGACTTCCCAAGCTATCTTTTGGTTTGGCTTCAATTTTTGGTGAGAATAAATTAAATATTTCATCCTACCGATATTTATTATATAGAGCTTATATTTATGCAAGACGGTCGCACAAATAGCTTGGAAGATGTGAGGATTTAGGTCATGACGAACGGAAACCTCAAAATCCTAAGAAGATTTAGGGCTTTGATCACAAAAAATGATTTTACAAAAGCCTAAAGATGAGTTGAGGACTTATGTCGCACTAGGCGAACAACCCCAAAATTTTATGGCTTGTTGTTTTAATTTTTAAGGAAATAAATTGCTATAGTAGATCTTCGTGCTATTGTAGATCGTTGTTGTAAAAGGCTGCCCATAGAGTTAGCTCCAAGCTCCTTGGTGAAGTTGTAGCTCTAAAGTTTAAGGTTTAAGGGGGTTAAATGACAAGTTCAAGTTCAATCAAGGGGGGTAAAGTTGAATAGAACGACACCAGTTAGGATCCCGCAATTTCGTCATTCTGGTATCAATATTTTCTTTTGAATTTACTTAGCTTAAATAAGTTGTTAAACCCATATAAATCGGGGAAATCTAGTTAGCAACTGTGGTTTACCTCCTCCTAGGGACACCCTGAAATTCAAAAGGACATGTTATAAAATTATTGTTTATGTTTTGGTTTTGAAAATCTTGTTTAATTTAGAAAAAAGTGTTGATTGGTTTTGAAAAGGTTTGTTTTTGTTTTTTAGGTAAAGTAAAATTTACAACCAAGCATATATAAAAGTTTAAAGTTACACTAAATAAAATGACAGAAATTAAATAAAACTGTAAAAGTGTATCTATCATCTTCTCGCTGCTCCCGCTGAAATATTAGTCTTTGCACCATGTATATATAATTGTGTTGAAATTTAAATGAAATTGCGGGAAAGGAAAATAGGGAAGAAGTTTTAAACTACCCCTAATAAGTTCTGTGTCACAATTTAACTACTAACTAGAAGTTTAGATGGATGATGTTCTTGAGCAAAGTATAATAGGCTCATTAGTCCTTCAAAAATATCCAAAAACTCATAAGGATATTTGAAGCATGACTTCAAACAACCTATAGAATCTTATGAAACATTTTCAGTTCATTTGAACTAATTATATTGTTCAGATAATCATCCAAAGTTAAGTTTAGGATTTGACTGATCAAAATACCTTATGCTCAGTAAACTTGATATTTTAATTATCTCATGAGGGGGGTACTTAATTAATGATTTAGTGCTTCACTTAAAAGTTATATAAATGAGTGCCCTTGAGAGTAAGATAAGGTTATTAAGACTTTTATTCCTACAATTAAAGTCAAGCTTGTAGTGTTTGCAAATATTCACATTAGTTATATTTCTTAAACCTCATTAAACAAATCCAAATTAAGTCTAGTTCACTACTAAGCCCTTAAGACTTATGTGTGGAATAAATTGAGAACTTTTAAGGATATTAAATTATATGATATATTTTTTAAATCCTTATCAATGATTATAATAACATTCAAACATTGGCTAGGGGTTTTAATTCAGTGAATTATCATTTTGCAAAATCTAACCCCTCACCTTAAAATCATTCAATTTAATTGACTCGAATTATAACAATTGGGGAAATTACAATTATACTTTTATTGTAGAAAAGTTAGGTATTTGTTTCTACCATTTAATCCCTTGTGTTTCAATCATCCAAAAGAGTTTATTATGATCAAAGTTACCTATTTACCCTTTAACCAATCCTAAAATTTAATTAAGACATAAAAGTTCAACATTATCATATTACCCTTAGGGCATCCCACTTCATAACTTATCAGAGAAGAAAATGTGATTTTCCAAAATTTAATTTAATTACGTAATTATTTTATTCAAAAATAGAGATTTTCTAAAGTTAATTTATTTGATCAATCAAAACAAACAATATGTCCTTAAGAAAATTATTGGGGGTTCACCCAGGCTAGAGGACCACTAGGACCAATATTCAAGATTTTTCAAATTATATTTTAATTATTAGATTTATTTGATGATTTTAAGTATTAATCAAATATAAAATATTATTCAAGTTGAAAATTAACTTTTATATTTTTATTAAGTATATATAAGTTCAGAGTACCTAGAGAAATAAATTTCATACTGTTATGATTTTAATTTCATTTACTACAATTATTTTAGTGCAAAATTATGGAAAATTCATTTTTTAAGCCTTTAAAAATTTATGACTTTATTTATAAAATTAGAAAAGATAATTTATTTGCTCCTAAGTGATTAGAAAACCAATTGTGACATTTTGATGCATTTTTCAATCTTAGTGATTTTTATTATTTTTTAATTATTTTAGTTATTTAAAATTTAAAATATACCTTAAAATTAAATATTTATTTTAATTTCAATTTTATTTTTCTTAAGTGTTTTTGATCATAAGGAACTCATAAAACCACTTTTATAATTTTTTTTACCTTGAATTTAATTTATATAATTATTTTGAATGAAAATTTCAAATTTAGCTTAGAAAATCAAGTTCAAGGGATCAATTAATTCAAAATGATCTCAAATTTTATAGAGAGTTAATGTGACTATTTTTACAGTGTGGAATGATTTTTTTTTATTTTTTAATATTATTTTATTGATTTTATTTTTAATGGTTTTTATGATTTAATTAACTATAGTAATTTGTAGAGATATTAAAACTTGATTTATAATTTTCCTAGGGTCCTCTATTCGCAGTGAACCAAGTAAAATAAATTTTATATTTTTTTTTATTTATATGTTAATTTTATAATTTTTTAATTAAACAAAGCTTGTGTTCGTGTTCGGTTCGTTTAAAATTTAGTTTGTTTGAAATAAGCTTGTGTTCGTTTCTTAACGAACGAGCNATCTTTTGGCTCCATTGACGCTAATGCATCATTCCTGCAACAAAACATCAAAAATACCTTTCTTTAAAGTGCAATATCTTTAAAAACAGTATAAAAGAGGTATGAAAATCTCAACATATTTTCCTTTGGTCAAAATCCGCCAAACTTAGCTATTACTTGTCCTCAAGTAATTTTAGTACTATATAAAGTTATGATCTAGTGCAGTAATATTTTAATTCAGAAACACTATAAGTTTGATTTAGATAAATATCATAGTGAGATGTTATGATCTACTACAGTAATATTTTAATTCAGAAATACTATAAGTTTGATTTAGATAAATATCATAGTGAGATTTCAGAAAAAATTCAAGTAATTGAATTAACTCTGTATCCATTAGATTATCTAGTCATCAAGTTTTAAGAGTTCTAGTTTTCTATTTGTTTCAAGAATGACTATAGATTGCAATATTAAGTCACTTAGAATATCCAAAAGAAGAAAACTTCATGAGAACTCTATTAGTAAAAATATCTATTCCATAAATATAAGTTCAGGAATGTATTTCAGTTTTTCCTTTAGGTAGGTCCAGTGAAGCCAATTTTTTATTAGGCATATCCTCAAGCTTCTCCTATACTTCATTTTTCTTTCTTTTCTTTTTTTTCATTTGGATTGTTTTCAATCCTATATATTTTTCTTTTCTTTTTAGGGATTATTTTTAATCCTTTCTTTTTCATTTTTCAAGTGAGGATTACTATATCTGGATAGCCTTTAATGATTTTGAACTTCACTTTTCTTTCCCTAAATTTGAAACTCAAAGCATTTCTTACCTTATAAGTATTTCATAGCTTTT